>CAJNOL010004850.1:0-12191 GCA_905250125.1 Rotaria sordida
TGCCTGAAATTGAAAATCCAGTGAATTGGTCATAAATCGGCTTCAACAGCCCATGTGCACGAATCCTTTTAGGCTTTGACTATTGACATTGAGGTCAACTTGTGGGCAAAATATAAGCTCGAAGTCGAGGAGACACTTCGGGTACTTCCCTCGTCAGTTTTGTTGGCTCTATCCAACCATCGGTAAGTAAATAAAACAAATTTGCTGAAATTTTGAATTTACGACATCTTAACTGGTTTCAGATGTTAGATTAACAACTTACTCAAACGAAATGCAATACCATTAGACAAAGCTAAACCAAACAAATATTTATAATAAAAAATAAAAAAGAACTTTATGGAAAAATATTACCAGCAATTGTGCCGATCATCATATAAATAAGATCTATTGCATTTGAAAAGCGAAACTAGAAATATTCTCTGGTTTTTTTCCTTCACACTTAAAATATATAACATACTAGACTTAAAAAACTGACAAGTTTTGCAGGCTCTTTTCCTTCTTTCTGACCATCATCGGCTTTTTTAAATATTTCTTTGATTTTAAAACTGAAATTAAATAAAATTTTGAATATAATAGACAGGTTCTAACCGTCTACAATAGAGATGTGCACCACCCATTCCCTAACGGCAAGTATGACTCATTTTTGGGCGTCCGGGCCATTGAAGAACATTTGGAGTGCGGTGACTGAACAATTGTTCCGTCCTTCTCTGTTCTTATTTGTCTGCCGAGCGGCCCACGCTTTAATCATAGCAGCTGTTAGACTGCGTTACTAGGAATTTTGAAAAAAATGCACATAAATTGCTGAAAAGTTACGAGAAGAGATTTAATTGTTGACCAGCTAATTCTTTCTATGATGCTGTTTATTTTATTATTCCATTTCATACTCATTTGCTAAATTTATAAATAAAATTATAATTGATGTTGATTAAAAATTATCTTAACGAAAAATCGATGTAACTCAAAACTTACGTGGAAAGGCGTCCAAATGTGACGCGCCATTTTGAATCGGATGTATACTAGTTTCTAGAGTTTGAGGAGCTAATTTTAATGGTATAAAACGTTCTTTCCCACGAAGCTTTGAATTAGACAAAATCAAGCAATTCTACTTGTGGGAGATCACATTTGAGACAGTGAGATTTTGCACGTACTAGAGTGCGAAAGACCAAATCTGATCATTGATTGTCTCATTTTTGATTGTAGATTTTTATTTAATAGATTAAAGACTGTTTAACGATATCTTACTTTGCATGTTTCAATGTTGCTATGATTGCGCAGCTGCGCAATCATTGCAACATTGAAACATGCAAAGTAAGATATCGTTAGACAGTCTTTAGTCTATTAAATGAGAATCTACAATCAAAAGTAAGATAATCAATGATCAAATTTGATCTTTCACATTGTATTACATGTAAAATGTTGCTGTCTCGAATGTGATCTCCCACAAGTAGAATTGATTGATTTTGCCGATATGGTATCCATTGAGCGAAAAACAAATAGCAAAAAACACAACAGCGAAAAGACATTTCAGCGAAGGTATATGACAGCGAAAAAAAAAATATCGCGAAAGACAAAGCATCGAAAAGGCAGAAATAGCGAAAAAATAAATTAACGAATGTGCAAAGTAATGCCAATCAACATCGCAAACCACATTTTAGGGAATTTTTTTCTACTTGAAGAGCTTCGATTGTTTATGTTTAACTGTGATTCATGATGTTGGATGTGTATACAGGTAGCAGTCCTTGTTGATTCGGTTCTTTCTGATTTACCAGTCTACGAATCTATTTTTTTCGTACATATTATATATATATATATGATAGTAGTCCAGTGCACATTCCTTATTCATCTTCTATATTCAACTAATCAAATGTCAGATTCAACAGCAGTTTCTTGTGCTACTTCGAATCACGGCAAAGCTCTGCTCATATATTCAGGATATAACTGACGAGGGAACCTTTTCAACTGTCCAATCGCTTTTGACTTCGAACTCAGTGTGAAAGATAGACCCCAGTGAGGTATGAAAAGCCCCAAAAGGATAAGTGCCCATAGGCCTTCTGTCCAGAGTTATAGGCATTTTACTGGATTTTTAGCCTATGGCACAGTATATACCAAAAAATCGGATGACAATATTTCGAGCTGAGATTTTGTCCAAAGATAGGTCTATGTACCAATAGAATGCCCTGAAAATTTCAGCTCAAAAGAATGTTTCAATCTCGAGATATTGAACACCCAAAAGCCAAAAAATTCTAGCATCATTCGCGGGATATGCGCGGTTTTTGGGAGTTTAATATCCCGTGATTGAAACATTCTTTTGAGCTGAAATTTTCAGGGCATTCTATTGGTACATAGACCTATCTTTGGACAAAATCTCAGCTCGAAATATTGTCATTCGATTTTTTGGTATATACTGCGCCATAGGCTAAAAATCCAGTAAAATGCCTATAACTCTGGACAGAAGGCCTATGGGCACTTATCCTTTTGGGGCTTTTCATACCTCACTGGGGTCTATCTTTCACACTGAGTTCGAAGTCAAAAGCGATTGGACAGTTGAAAAGGTTCCCTCGTGAGTAGTGGTTTTCCGAAAGAAAATTTGAGAATAATAATTGCATCATCCGAGTACAGATTGAAACATCGTTCAAACGTCGTGAAAAAGGAGAAATTGATCTGATAGAATTTCTTAACGGACTATTTACACTCGTAGCTAAAAATGTAAAGAAATCAATTTAAATTTTTCATTTTCATATTGAATTTCTCTACTTTTTCTTTCTTCTATAACTAGATATTCATGCACGTCAAATTTCCCAGCTTGTAAAATAAAGTTGAAATTAGTTTCTATTTAGTTAAAAATAAAAATTTCGCTGCTTTGCCCTTCGCAATTCGAGTAAAAGTGCGTTCGCTATCGTCTTTTTTCGCAGAAAAAGTTTCTTTGATTACGCTATTTCGCTGATTTATTTCGTAGATTTTACATTTTGCTGAAATGTTTTTTCGCTATAAAGCTTTTCGTTTATTTTTTTCACTGTTTTATCCTTCCCGAAAATTTTCGCTGTATCACCTTTTGTTCAATGGCAACGATACCATTTTGTTTAATTCAAAGCCTAGTGGAGAAGAATGCCTCGTGCCATTAGAATCAGCTCCTCGAGGTCTACAAACTGGTAAACATTCGATTCAAAACGAGACGCCACACTACGATGCTTTCCTTCGTTAGTGAATTTCTTTTTGACTAGCACAAAATTTAAATCGACTTCAAACTTAAATTAGAGGAAGTTTAACTACAGAATAAGTTAAGATGAAAATGAATGTCCTATACGTATACAGATGTCTGATTATATCTTACCTAATTAAAGATTCTTTCGTGGTATTTTCAACTTTATCTTGTTCTTCTTATGAAAATGCTCAGAAATGAAACACTATTTTTTAAGAAATACTATAGAGCAATAAATATGAGAGAAAAATTAGTGAAAAAAAAAATTTCCAGTTATCGTCAGGTGCGACCGGTCCGCGCTTGTCGAGTAAGGAAGACGCAGAGCGGTCATGCTACCGATTGAAATAGGATTTAGCCGGTGGTCGGCTTCGTCCTTATCTGAAGGTCGCCGTCGTCCTCTACACCGATCCTGTCCCTTTTTTAGGCACGGTGCACATCTCCAGTCTGAAACATACCTGAAGGAAGATGCCTCAGTCATTTCACTAGTGGTGGAATTTTTGCGAATATGTTTAACTTCTGCAGTTTTATTATTGCGATGTATTGGTTGACGATTCACATCATATGATTTGTGTGTCATTTTAAAATTATCTAAATGAAAATGAACAAATAAATATTTCTCAATACGTAAGAAAAAAGCATTTAAATCTAAATGCATAATATTTACTCAGTGCATGACTGTAAAAAAAAGTCAGATAATGTTGTTCTGTTTTTCTTATTGTCGCCTATGACCCGAAACAGACCAGAAAAATTATAAATGAATTAAGGATTCTGACAGATGTTGCTTTGTAGAAACACAAATTCACATTTTATATTTCACTTGTAATTCGTCTAGTATGTATAAGACTCATTACCCATTTTTATCATTCTTTTTTCTCTTTAAGGCCTTAGACTGACTAGACCAATCAAAAGTGAATTACGAAATGTGATTGGGATTTCTTGCTAGCAATAGGAATCACGTTTCTTAATACGTAGGGAAAGTTAACAGTGGATTCGAGTATTTCTTACTGACAATCGCTGCTAAGTCTGTGCTGGTCTTCTAATTAGTTGTGGTGGATGCTGAATTTTTTTCTCTATCGCACAATGATGTTTTCAACAATGGGTCATCGAGCAAAAAAATAATGGTTTCGGCGAAAATACTGGCTTTCTGATCCCATTGTAATAGGGTTGGCAGAATTTAATAATTCTGTATTGGAAACATATTTATTATTACTTGCATCCACATACTATTCATATTAACCAAATTCTTATTATACTGTAGTAAGTATAATAAGTAGTTTTAAATTCTCGGTTAATTATAAAGTTGGCAATTTTTTTAGTTTTCTATAAAACGACTAAATTTGATAGTTAACTTTTAAAGATCTCATTAATGGGAACGCATATAGAAAATAAATCGTTTTAAAAGATTTTAATTAATAGTTATTTTATTTTAAGTAAGAGTTACCGCAATTTGCAAAGGAAGAAAGCTTTTGATCAGAGAAAGTTTTTTAAACTTAATAGAGCTTGTGCAATTTGCAGATGGCTTAAGTTTTAGATCGAAAAAGGATCTTGAGCTCAGTAGGCTTTCTGCAATTTGTAGAGTGCGCTAAACGATTCCTTATCTTTTTCTTTTTAATGAACTTCAACGTGATCATCAAGTAACAAGAATTTCAATCGAAGTCAAGATAGATACCGACTATAGATATATTTAACGCACTCTAAAAATTGCCGTTGATTAAAAAAGAAATAGCGGAACGAGATATTTAACGAACTCTATAAATTAAAATCAGTTAAAAGTAAAGGTGAAGGTACAAACTTATTAAAACTGAAAAGTGTAAATCTTCAAGAATTAAAAAACGAAAATGTTCAATTTCGAACTTTTTTTATTTACATAGTTGGAATTAAAATTATTAAAATCGGATAAAATAGTTTTTGAAATTTTTTGTTATGTAGACAAATATTTAGTGAATTCTATAACTTTCAGTTAGTTAAAAGTAATGGTAAATGTATAAATTTTGTTAAAATTATTATAGGTAAATATTCAAAATTTAAAAAGGAAAATTTTAAATTCTTGATTGAAATCTTTAAAAAAAACTTACAATATAATGATACAGTAAGCTTTTTAGAATTAATATGAGTAAATTTTCAAAATTTGAATAGATGAAAATTTCAAACTTTTGATTGTTTCTCTTATTTAAAACAATTGAAATTAAAAAAATTATTGAAATCGAACTAGGTGGTTTTTAAATTTCGGTTTTATAAACGCAAATCAAAAGGTATGAAACTTACAATATAGAAATTATTGATTGAATTAGAATTAGAAAACTACGAAATCTATTCGACGGTTAGTATTTGGTATGAATTAAAGTCGAGATATAAGGATAAAGGCAGTACGAACGATAATATTGATTTCGAAGAACTGACAGTAAAAGGTACAAACCATGTTATATTATATTCTGTAGTTTTGTTGACACGCTCATTGGACTGACATAATAACATAAAATGGAAATTTCTAACTATTCTTTCGTGAATAATCGAATCATAACGGTTGATGTGTGTTTGTATACTTTAAGAAGAAAAGGTGCGCAATAATTTTCTATGAAAGGAAGACAAGCAGGATAAAATTGAATCAACTTTATCTGACTCATATTTGTATGATTCGATGGCATTAAATAAAACAGAAATGAAAAAAAAACCAAGGAAAAGTGTACATATAAGAAAAAAAAGGAACTGGAACGAAAAAGTATAAAGATGGTATTATCGATGCGTTGTTTGAAAAGAGGAAGTACAAAAATAGCAATTCCTTCTTCCGATAGATATGTAAAAGTGAGGGTGGGTGTGGGTGTGTGAGGGTTGGCCAACGAATCGAACGGTGTCAAAAATGTTAATTTCAAGCGGAATTTTGAGGTTCAAGTCAAAAATACTTCTCTTCATAACGTCACAAGAGAACAACATTATAAAAGGGTTCGAATCACCATAACATCTCCTCAACCTTCAAATTTCAAATTCATACGAATAATTAGAAAAGCGGTAGGATACATGCCATGGAATAATGAAAAATGGCTCACATCTATAAGAAAACTTCGAAGATAACAATTTCTTCATCCATATACTTATCAACCACAAAAATAAAAAAATCACAGTAATTGTGAAGACTCCTATATGAAAAATGAAACCGAATAATGAAAAAATGATTTCTTCCATAGAAAATGTTGCTTCATACTACTATACCTAGACATATATGTGTTTTTATTCGGTGGAAAAATGAAAATTGATAGTAATAATGAAGACGAGTGTGGCTGTGCGTGTAGGAAAAGAGAATATCAATACTCACGCTCTCACCCACCCATACCCCACACCTACCCACACCCACACTCACACCCACACCCACCCACACACCCATACCCATCCAAACCCACACCCACACACCCACACCCCACCGTTCATGAATGTAATGATTGAGTCACATCTCGATACCAAATACCGTTTATTTACCCATGTTTACACACACATGTCATGTCGGCTATTTGCATAATGCAGCAAACGGAAGTGCTCGATCACGCTGAAATGCACTTCTCTTTTTTTATTTCATAGCCAAATATTCTTCTATTTACATGTGATTATAAGTAGTGTCTACTTCTTACTAATTTGCTGTATAATACCGTTCATGAATGTAATGAGTGAGTCACATCACGATACCAAATACCGTTTATTTACCCATGTTTACACACACATGTCATGTCGGCTATTTGCATAATGCAGCAAACGGAAGTGTTCGATCACGCTGAAATGCACTTCTCTTTTTTTATTTCATAACCAAATATTCTTCTATTTACTCGTGATAATAAGTAGCATCCACTTCTTACAATCCATTTCGCGAGACAGTCAAACAAAATCATGTACAAATACGAAGCTGCGTTAGAGATCGATTGCAAAATGTTCAAAAATCCTGAGTCGCACTTCAGAGCATAAAGCTCAACAAGTCGCGTCAAGTACAGCTGTATACTTGTTTCTTATCAGCAGTGCATCCACTCGAGATGATTAGAATATTCTTTTTTACAGTATTCGATTGTTCATCTGTTACCACATTTTTTCTCTCTATTATCTCGTTCTTAATACTCGAAGCTGATCAACGCTTTGAAAAAAAAAAAAAAACATTTAGTTTCTTCTTCTTTCTTTCATATGATTCTTTCATATTTGAAAGGGTTACATGAATTTTGGCCCACGAATTTTTCGTCCCGGGCCGAAAGTTCGAAAGGAATTTCGGATCGAACTTTAATTTATCTAATTAATTTTGTAAATAATTAATAAACTTCATGGTGCTCAGCACTATGCACTTTCAATAAAACGTTGTGCTTGGGAGTATGACATGGTGTTCAGTAAGATGGCATAATGCCCAGCAGTGCGACATAATGCTCGGCATGATGACATGATGCTTAGCAGTATATCTCCTAAATAAAATAGACAAAGAAATATACAGATACAGCAGAACGTTGTAATGATCATGTCACCTGAATTCGTATTGCTGACTTCTGTATCCATTTCTTAAATATTGCATCAGCTTCGTCAACAGAATACTTAACCTATATTTCGACCAATATCCGAATTGCCAAAAGAATTTATTATATCAATATGCATAGTGCTGTATACTAGACTGTCTGGCTAAGCATTATGTCATACTGCCAAGCACAACGTTTTATTGAAAGTGCATAGTGCTGAACATCATGAAGTTTACTAATTGTTTACAAAATTAATTAGATAAATTAAAGTTCGATCCGAAATTCTTTTCGGACTTTCGGCTCGGGACGAAAAATCACCGGAATTTCGGATCGGGTCGACAGTTCGGGACGGAAAATTCGTGGACCAAAATTCCGGCCTCCCTATGTCAACATGTATCATTTGAAAATCGTCTAATAATAACAAGAACAACAAATAAATTATTATCATCAACAAGCCTATTCATTTATAAATTAATTTACAACTAGCATTATGTTTATTTATTCATTTTTCAAGTAGTACAAATATGAAATATCCAACTGATTTTCATGAACAAATTGTGGAACTCAAAACTGATGTGTGAAGATACATTTAATATGAGAGAGAAGAAATGTTAGCAATGATTTATCTTCAATGCTGTTCTTGATTTCTCTCTCTTTCTTCTCTAGTCATTGTTATTGTTATTGTTGTTTCTTTTCTTCTTTCTCCTCTTCTTTATCTCTTACGATATATATTATATACTAGCGGAGGTACCCGGCGTTGCCTGGGAAATTTGATAGCACATCCTTGACACAGTAGGTTTAAAAAAATCTATCTGTACTGAAAAACAGTTTTATCACTAATCCGGCACCACTATGAGTCAGGAAAAAGAACTGATGCGTCATCGTTGTGAGTCAAGAAAAAGAACGAATATGCCATTATTGTGAGCTAGAAAAAAAGACTCATATGCACGTTTTTTCCTTATGGTATATACAGTAAAACCTCTATTACTGAACACCCCTCCTTAATGATCAACCTGCCATACTGAACGCTCTCCGGTCCCCCCGAGCGATTTTTGCTGGTTTTGACCCCCTCCTTAATGAAATCCTCGCGATTCTGAATGTGAACACTTTTTTATGGTCCCAACTGTATAATTTTCCTCTGTAATGTGAACGTTATTGAGGGCGCCGTTAAACTTTGAATTAACACAATGTATCTCATTGGCTAGTTTTGTGATTGGCTTAGAGAGAAATAGAGAAAAAAAAATCATTTTCAATCTCGTCTATACGCAATTGCATTACGTCTTGTATGTTTATATGTTAATGTTAAATTATTAAATATGTCAACTCGTCATGAACTTTGTTTAGAACAAAAAATTAACCTTATAAAAGAGAAAGAAAATGGACTTTCTCATCGACTATTAAGTGAAAAATTTCATATTTCAATTGGAGCTGTTCCAAATATGTTAAAAAGAAAATTAGAAAACACAGATGAATACAAATCGCTCAGAAATAAAAGATTAAAAGAAAATTCAAAAATGAATTTGATCAAGATATCATTACACACGTTTATAAGACGTGGCATACACCTTGCAGAGATCAAATAGTATTCCATATCTGAATATTTTATGCACCTGATCCACGTACTTAAAATTTTGATAGTGAAAACTTTTTTCTCATATTATATATGGAATGTACAAATCTAATGAACAAAATCTGTTGAACAATAGGAAAAGATGAAAACATGTGATATAAATTAAAAAAACGTTTTTTTGCAAAATCCCCTCCTTTATGATCACCCCGTAATTATGAACGATTTCAGAAAGTCCCAGTGGTGTTCAGAATAGAGAGGTTTTACTGTAGATAGACACAATCACACGCACAGACTCTCTAGAAAAGGCATTTATTATAGTAATTCAACAAAAGGAGGGGGCAAACATCACCCCCCCCCCCCCTCAGGCGAAAGTTTTGGGTCGAAAACCACCCTATAACCTCTCCCTGGGCAAAAGGGTATTTCCTGCAAAATTTCATTGCATTTGCTCATACCGTGTCCAAGTGAATAGCGAACAGACAAACCGACAAACATTCTTCTTTATATATATAGATGTGTACGATTCAAGGATATTTTGGGATATAAATAAAATAAACTTAGTTGAAGCTCATTGGATACGAGCTAACAATATTATAAACATTTTTTTTTACATTATTCATTAATATTCATTGCTACTTTCTCTATTCCTTATGATTGAAACGTTTTAACCACTCTATTTTGTATATCAGTCACCATTGAATATTTTGTCTCTTAGTGACCTTCGTTTATTACGATTCATTTACTTATTAGTTCTATTAACTTTGAATTCACAGTTTTCTAAATATTCGACATTACTTCTCGTACTATCATTAGTCACCTCGAATATACATATTCATTTTTTTCTTTTTTCACTTTGCTTTAATTTCATTCAATATTACATTTGATCTTTTCTACTATGCAGTTCTTCTGACCAGAAGAGGTATTATGTCAGGAGAGACATCTCCTGATATAAGAAGATTCTCTCTGTTCTTCTATAATATCATCGTATCATAGGATTGACATTCTTCTTCTTTCTTGCTTTTTTGTTTTTTTGTTTTTTCGATCGGGGTAGTAAAACAAGGCAAGGGAAAAAATAGTAGAACAGTGTCCTTCGAAACGTCGTGACATGAATGAATTAATTAAAAAGCGAAAGACTTAAAACTATTCTCAGACAACTATCATGTCCTTCCTAACAATCACTCAAAAAGCAATTAAAAAATTTAACCTATAGGAAATTATATTTTTCATAGTATTACTATGAAATAAAAAACCCATAGTATTACAACTTATGTATATATATAATATTCAACAATGGATCTTTTTCATACAACCTCAAAATGCTGAACTTCAGAGTAGTATTATCGATAGAAAAGTACAATTGAAAATATTTTTCTTTTCTTACTAAATTTTTAACTCTAAGACACTAATGTACATAAAATGAGAAAATATTTATTTATTTCTTCATATTAATTCAATTCTTTTTATCATTTTGATTATGATTTTCATTTTTATATATTTTTTCATTTTCAAAAGATTGTATTGAATGAAAGCAAGTTAGATTTTTCTCTTGACAGTTGCTGCTCCATCGAAGTGAATATACTATATATTTTACATCGATAGAAATCAACTCTATTGAAGGTATTAGAATGTATAAATCTCTGTTAATTATTTCATTTCATACGAAATGAAAGTCTGATCATGTAAAAGTAGTTCTACTTTTTCATGATTATAGATGTTCTGTATAGATCTAAGAGTTCTAAAATCTTTCTTAATATTCATTTAATTATGTTTTTTAAACAAACAATTAAAATTTAGAAAAATATTTTAGTGAGTAATAAGTCTTTTCTGTTGAATACATAATCGTGTTTAAAGAAAGTTAAACTTAGTTAACATTGCCTATCAGGAATAAAATGACTTCTTGGATGAGATCTTCAAGTATAACCACGTTAACAAAAGTAATCTTGGACAGATTGATATGTACATGGTTTGAAAATATCTTGCATATCTTACATCAGCACATGTTCAGAGGACAAGCTGAACCACATACTTGATATTCTTGATGAGCACCTAAACGTAATCGTCCAAATACAAATCCTAAAAGATCAACGTTTCATAATAAAAAACTCGATAACAAATGTAAATACCATGTGTTTGAATGGTGAAAAGTGTTAGAAATAAGATTAATAATGGACTGACATGAGCAGACAGAGTCATATCTAATATGTAAATAGAATGTGATATTTGTTTTAAATGACTTTTTGATTTAAAATGAAAATGAGAAAGAAGAAAGAAAAGTATACATACACAATAGGCTGATAACGATTGGTGAAAGGTAGAATGTATAATATACAATTCATGTCGCTCTTCTTTCAACTATTTTACAAACAGTCGATGTACACTTGAAATTTCAAGAGTATCTGTACCATAACGATTAACTTGATTTGAAAACAATAAAAATGAAATTGCGATTTTTATTATTTAGATTAGAGGATTGAAGAAAGATATAAATAAGTCAAGGACTATATCAAAATAAAACAGTTTTCTTTATTTAGATAGAGTTATATGTTACCGTTATGTGTTAATGACAATTAACAACTACAAAAAAATACTGTTATCAATAAAACAGTAAAATAATTCATCTTTGTAATGTAAAAATTCAAATCAATAAAAACATCACCCTCCATATATTGCTCTTATAAATGTAATAAATGTAATAATATTCACTAAACTAGAAATTTTTTATTCAATCCAACTTTTTCTAACATTTATCTCGTTCGATACAGAGGCTATCAGTGCTGTTATCTTTGCGCACATAATTAGGCTTGCAGAAACAACCTTCAACACATTGTTCTGTACACATTTTTGGCTTATAATTACATGTTTCAGGACAAGCGGTACCACAGTTTGTATATTCTTCATTTTCATTACAATTCAACGATGTTGTGTCTTTGGGACATTGGTCCTTTAGAAT
>CAJNOL010004851.1:0-13598 GCA_905250125.1 Rotaria sordida
GTTTTCAGTTGGAAAAGAAAAGAATGAGCCGAATAAAATTTTTGTATCAATTTCAGTTTGGAGTTGTTTCAAACATCTACTTCTACTATGGAATATTTAAATTAGAAATAACTCATGAACAAATATTTTCGAAATTTATTGTTTTCCCTAATAAATACTCAAAACATGAAGGGATATTTGGTTGTAACTCTTTACAGTAGAAGCCATGCCGAAAAAAAAATTCCTTCATCAGAAAAATTAGTATAAAGTACCTGTAAGAATCTTTCATTTTTCTTTGATGTCATTTGTATGTCAAATTTAGTATAACACTTCTGATGCAAGAAAGCATTCGATACTTATCTCAAGAAAAATCTTAGTATTCTTCGAGACAAGAACTCCAAATGTTTTGCTATTCTCGAAGAAAAGCGAAACTTTTTCCTCATTTTGAACAGTCACAATCTGTAAAAGCAGGATATAATTAGATGTTCAATATAATTCCTCAACAAAGTTGATCACCGAACATTATTCAAGACGTCATCAAAATTTTTCTTAATTTTTAGTTTAGATATGAAAAGATGAGATCAATTTTTTAAATAAAATCTTATCAGGAACTTTTCTATCTATCGAAGGACAAACATCAAATGAGAATAAGAAAAGTTGACTGTCGAAGTATTGTTATTCTGAACCTTCATTTTCCACATATCGAAATTTTACTGAATCTTTCAGCATATAAACATGTAGTCCGCCTCAAATCATCTAGAAAATAGAATTTCGACTTTAAACTTTTCGCAAACAAAGTTCTTGACGAGATTTGTTAATATGGAAAATATCGAATATTCAATATTTCAGGATAGGAAAAAAAGAACTAGAAAAGTTACAACTTGTCCAAAGAATTAATTTCATGTTCATGCAAAATTTGAATTCGAAAGTCGATTTTTCATTTGATCTGAGTAGGACTACAGATTTCTATTGAAAAGTAAAGAAAGCCCGGAAAGCAAAACCATTCTAAACTTTTCTATTACTCATTGAATGAACATCATCTCACTCGAAAAACATATTGTTGTTTCAAGTTGAATTTTTATTCGTTCTATTTTGATTGATATGATCTATTTGCCAAAAGAATTTAATAATATTTTTTCAATTTCGACTTCATTTATCTCTTTTTTTTTTAGGATCCATTTACGAAACTGTTCATCATTAGGATTCGTCGTCATTTATACAATCCATTCAAGAACGTAAGTTTGTTGAAAATTACCTTTAATTCTTTCATTTGATTTCTATACTTTTACAATGAATGTATAAACTGATAAAGAAATGACTATCTTTGTTTTCTCAAAACAGAAAACTTGATATGTTATTATCCTTTGTTTCTTGTCGATGATTAATCTACTTTTCGGAATAATCTTCTGGATTACTATTTTTGTTCGTAGTATTTTTTTTCTTTGTTTAGTGATCAGGTGTGATGCAACACAAGGGCTGATAATAGAAAGAAGAAAACAATGCATTTTTATGATAAATGAATGACTCATGTTTTATAGTATATGAAAAACTTTAGACTACTGTAGAAGTATCCGTTGAAGAAATCGATTTTAATCGATAGTCAGAAGAAGTTGAGAAAGCTTTGAATCAATGATCAAAGACACTATCGATACTCAATGAATCAAAATCGAATGAAAACAAGTAAGAAATGATTCATCTCTTGTTGAAATATAAAACATTTGTGTAACTGAAACAATTTTCTATAAATAGTAGTAGATTCAAAAACTTCAACAGAACTTCTTGTATTAAGATCTTCAGAAAACATTTTATTTGATTGAGCAGAATAGGGCATCATCAATTTCTCCATGTACTTCCTTCATCGACTTGTTTCGATTCACGGAGAGCCTGAAAGACAGTTCGATGAAGAAAGTTCATGAAGAGGTCGAAGACATCTCATTTTGCTCTATCCAATAAAATTTTCTCTCAAAAACTTTGAACAGATACAAGAAATTTGGTTTTGATCGAGGCCTTCGCGCCTACTAATACTGATGGAGAAGGCCTTTAGCTGCACAAATGTGTTTTTAAGATATAGCTGCTATAAACTTACTCGTCTCTCCGTTTTATCAAGGACAGTGACATCCTTTGTTAATACACAATCGACGACTGTCTCTCAATTCCGTCTAGTTAACTACTTCCTTATTGCATTTCTGGAACATCAAGTAACAGAATGATGAAGAAATCTCTTCTAAATTAGACTGAATAAAACAATCTCCTTGTGATTAACAACAGTAACTACGTCATGTTTCACACTTTAATCCCGTACGAAGTGCCCTGATGACACGTACTTTATCTTTTGTCAACAATGTATCTCATTTAGATATTCTTACTGGATCTTTGTTAAATGCTAATATTTTGTTGCTCGGTAAAATCAAACAATTTCTTATCTATTTTTTCATTGTTAATATTAAGTTTAAGATATTGTCGGTTGAAAAATTACAATACTTTATATATTTATGGTATTGATGAATATAGCACGGCGACTGAAGCACAAGCATTGAAACCGAAATATACACCACAAGAAACTTGTGATAAATATTTTGATTTATATAAAAAAATTTATAGATGACTTCAATAATAACGTTGAACAATTATATTGTGATACTTGTCAACGGTACAGAACTTGTTTCCATATTTTTTTCTAATTTTGTATACATTTATGTATTTGAAGTTTTCTAACAGATCGTTATATAGCTGGTACATGTTCAGATGCAGCATACAAATTTGATGACATTCGTAGTGATCAACATGATAAGTGTGCAAATTTAACTAATAATGTTGAATGTATTGATCCAAAATGTCAAATTTGTCATAGTATACTATCAATTAGAAAATTCGAACATTTATTTCATGTCGATTAGAAGGATTTTAAGAATGAAAGAAAATTGTCAATTTACACATGATTAGAATTTCTTTATCAAGTTATGGTTGGTTTTATTTCGTCAAACTTCTCGAATATTGGTCAGTCTATGATCAATTGATTCTAGTCTTCAATAATTTATCCAAAACTACATAGTATAGAGGAGAATGGCGTCTAGATTCGAACCTTCTAGCTCTCACATACATGTTGACATTCATAGTCACACATCCATGGTGACTACTCTAGACATGAGCAGTACCATGTCTAGACTCTTATAGAGATAATCCGTTCCACTCTACTGCATTTCCAATTATTAAATATTTGAATTTTCAAACTCAACGCGGAAATAAACAAGATTCTCTTCATTCTTACTTGGATGTCATAATAATCTATAGTTTTAATGACAAGATGGTCGGAAAAATCACAACTAACTACAGGTTCTATATGTTTGAAATGAACACTTTCAATTTATTAAGTATATTTTGATCAATTCAATTAAAATCTTCTTTGTTTAACATTGATTGCAAACCAGTTAATTTAGTAAGTTCACGAAGGGTGTGGGTGTGGGTGTCGATCCTTCCATCAACACGCACTCACACCTACACCCTTCCGAAATCAAGTGAGGTTGGGTCTCTATAGCTAGAAATCAGATGAGACTCAAGCCTCACGGACCTCAATGGCTCCACCACCACTGATGTGTCCTGCAGGGCTAGCAGAACAGGTGTACAAATAAAAGTTTGCGCTGCAGATCAGTGCATGGCAACGTAGTAGGGTGGTCTTGCCCTGTAACGGTCTCTGTTGTACATCAACAACTAACGAATGTTTCACTCCATTTACTGACGATCTTAGCATGGATCTAAGTATTTTCCTCAAAAAAATAAAAGTTGCGTTATTATAAGGCAAATTTCTCCTATAAAATATTGACTTCTATCCTATCGTATGCACAAATAAATTCTAAACAATATAGTAGATATGTACACTTGAACAGTTGAAATATTTAGATTACTTTCAATCAAACAAAAACAATCACTCAGATTTCTTCCGATTCAACTTTTTTCTTGGTGTTTTAACATTTCCTATCGAAAATTTTTCCTTGCAAGTATTTTTTCTAACACTATGAAATCCACACTGAAAAATGTAGATTTTATATCGAACATTGCAACATATTTGAAATTTAAGCAGATTTATTTCTACAAGTTTTTTATGATTATTTCGCTTCTTTGGCTTTTGCACTTGTCTGATTGGATAGATATTAATCTCACTGTGTTTGCCTTCATGTGAAAAATCTATTCGAAAAAAAAACCGTCAGCGATTTTCTAGAGAATTTCATTCTCTTTTCATTAGCATGAAAATTAAAATGTAAAATAATTGTTAAATGCTTCAAAGATAGAAAATCAAAATTGCTCACTTATTATGATGTATTCCCTAGTGAATGTACTGAGCTAAGGGTACCCGAAAAAGTACCCTGCTACTAGTATGTCACAGGAACTTTCGGGTACTGAAGTACCTTAAAGTACTTTTAGGTACCTATAAGGTACTCGACCAAGTACCCTGCTGGAAAGCATCCAGTAAATGGGTACTTGAAGGTACTGATCAAGTACCCAACTGGGTACTATTGTTCAGTAAATTTGGGTACCCTGTTGCCAAACTTGCAGTATGTTGATGATCGAAACTAACCTCTGGCTTTTTTTCATTTTTGTTTCTCTCAAAACAATTTATGATATTTTCTCGATTTTATTTTATTTTATTTTTCTAATTCTGAAAAGCTAAGCAGGTCAAATTTCGAGATCTGACTGGACACGAACTGGTCGGATCTCCATCAGACCACTTCAAGGTAGTCCTCTCTCAATCTACGATTGAGATCAGCATGTCCTCGACTAGTAAATAGTCAAGAAAAATAATCTAGAAAAAATTAGTATGAAAAAATATTTTTTTCTTATGCTTCCTCGAGTTGCTTATATGAAGCCGTATATGCAAAAGAAAACGGTGAATGAACAGTTGCTACACAGAACGCAACAAATCTAGGGTACCCTGTAGAGCTTTTTCTAGTAAAATTACAGGTGCGAGTACTCATGCAAGTACTTGTTCAGTAAACATACTGCAATGGGTACCCAATGCAGCACCTACGTCAGTATAATTACTGAAAATTTTCGAAGTACCCATATCGGGTACCCTGCTGAGGCTTTCTCAGTACATGGGTACCCTGAACTCAGTACTTTCTCTAGGGTTGCGATTTTTCTCTCTCAGAGAAAAGTTTTACAATTTTTAATTTTCCAAAAGAATCTTTAATCAAGTTTTATAGTCGGAGAAAAATATTTCTAAAAAATTTTCCTTTCTGCACCTCTGACGATACGCTTGACAATGTGTGAATACATTTCTAATGTCTTATTGACATACTTTATGTTATATTTTAAACATCATATAATGTGTTTTTTTTTTATTAAAGCTAGTGTTTATTGAAAGGTCGATTCACCTCTTAAGTGTTGAAAGCCACATATAATGTGTTTGAAAGAGCATAATACATGACAAACAGAAGAATGATCTAATGGATAATGAAAAATGTTATACACAAAGAAAAATCTAATGAACCGTTCATTATCGTTTAAGGGATCAGACAGACTACAAAAAAAGCTGAATTAAGAAATATGATTGTTGTTTCCAAGGGGCAACACCAATCATATTTCTTAATTCACCCTCAATTTTTTTCAGTCTGTTTGACCGCTTAAATATGATGACACTAGTATTTATTCGTCATTGTTCTCTCAGACGGTAATGAGAAAATGCAAACATATATAAATTGATATGAATTAATAGTATAATGGTTTAAACATGAATATTCCTAATAACAATCATCTAAATATAGTCAATCTGCCCGTAGAAATCTTATTGATGATTATCAATAAACTGAATATTAGTGATGTTGTTTATTCACTTATGGACATTAATGAACGATTTGCTCAATTAGTAGTTGATCCTCTTTATATTCATAATCTTGATATGACTATTATGAACATGAAATCATTTTATGATCGTACTTTTTCAATAGATGATAAAATTCTTTCAAGAATATGTGACAATATCTTACCTCGAATTCATAATCAAGTAACTAAACTTACTGTTGAACAACATTCAATAGAACGTATTCTTACCATCAATTATCCCCAACTTTATTTTTTAACATTGGTTAATTTTAAAGAAGAAATTCTGTTTAAATATTTAACAGGTATACTACTGTTAATACATAATTTTGTTTGTTTTAATTAATAAAATAACTTTTCATCTTTAAAGATTATTCAATTCTTCATAATCTTAAAAATCAAATTACACATCTAAATGTCGATATTCAGAATGAGATGGGATCAGAATTATCTGAAATTTCATCAAATATATTTTTATTGATTTTATCTTTATGTAAACGATTAACACATTTGAATTTTTGTCAATTGTTTTCTTATCGAGATTCATCGATTTATATTTCTGAATTATCGCGAACAAGTTATATATCATCAAGTTTAGTTGAATTAAAAATAAATGTCTCAATTTTTGATGATTGTCTTGATTTGCTTGATGGATATTTGGATAACTTAACGAAATTGATTATCAATGTCAAACAAATTAAATACAAGCAACGATCAAATATTAACAATTTGGTAAGTGTCATCTCAATCATTGTTTTTAGGAGGAATATTAAATTAAATAAAAAAAACAAAACATTTTTTGTTTCTTTATAGAAACAACTTCCTAAACTGAAGTGCTTCTCACTAACTTCGATTAATTATACACATGTTTATGATGAACGCATTACTCAATTACTTCATCAAATGATAAATCTGGAAGAATTGATATTATTTCTAACAGTAGTAAGAATTGATTCCAATTTTATTGATGGTCATCAATTATATGATGAAGTTGTTATTTATATGCCGAAATTAAACAAATTTCTTTTTAGTATAAACACAAGTGTTATACTAAAGAATATTGATATTGACTTTTCATCAAATGAATACATTCAACGTAGTTTTATTGGAAAAGGATATGGACAAGTTGGTTCATATGTCTTTCCGAAATCAATAAATATCGTGCGCAGATCTCTTGTCTATCCTGAATTGAATGTAAGGGGTGGCGGCAGATCCCATATCTTTTCACTTCCATATTCATTCAAATATTTTCTCGATTTGAACAATTCTTTTCAAGGTGGCATGTTTGATAATGTTCAATATTTAAAGATGAATGATATACGTCCTTTTGAATATCAATTATTCAAAAAAATCTCTGAAAATTTTCCTTATCTTAAAGAATTGATTATATGTAACCGTGAAGCACAAACAGACAAGCAACATTCATCGACATTGATTAGATTTCCTCATCTTATTCTTCTCAATCTTGTTATGACACATGTTGATTATGCTGAACAATTTCTTTCTGATAAAAAGACTGATCTACCTTGTCTGTTGGATCTCTGCATCGAATATGAATCACTCATAATGGTAACAAACAATTTTACTAATAATGCAACACGTCTTCATTGTGCGAAATTAAAAGGACTTCATATAAATAAGCCGTTTGTTCGACCAAAACATTTTCAACAATATTTTCCTTTATTATAAATGTTTTTTCTTATTAGAAATTTTCTTTTTTTTGAATAAAAGAAAATAGTTTGAAAGTTGAATGTGTTTAAACTAGCTGAAATAAAACCATTTTTTTTTAACATTGAGAGGGATTTATTGTTCGTTTAAAAGGTTAATAAGGTAATAACATAAAATAGTGTTAAATTAACAGCAATAGATAGTATAAGAAGAAGGAAGGAAAGAAAAAAAGAACGACTGCAATGAATTTGAATAGGAACCGTTTACATTTTTCTTGTTTTTATTCCCAAGTTTATATGACATATAAGATCGTGAGAGAAAATTTATGGTGGATGTGAGAAGTATTTAAGAATAATCAATTCAGGGACACTAGAGGATTTTTTTAAATATTTGATATTGCTGCTTTCCAACGTAGAGAAAAGTGAGATAATCCAACTTCGTACTTACGTTCTCTCGGCTAGTCTTTTTGGGAATTTTGCGTTTTTTTTTTCTAAAACCGCAACTTTTATAATACGTATTTGGAAGGGAAGTAGCAGTAAAGTAAGCATTAGTTGTTTGTTGAAAGTCTACACCTTCAGATGATATTTCTAAATTTTTCATAAATTTTATCCAATAGTTTCGAATATAATCACCTAATGAAGTTTTCCTGATGAGACCAAGGATAGTAAGATCATCCTATTTAAGAAGATTGTAAACTAATCTTATACTAGAACAAAATATATTCTCTATATTTGCTTCTTGTTTTTCCGAGTAGAAAAACCAAGTGGTAAATAGCCACAAGAAGTAGAGTAAAGCGTATGCGGAGAAAAGTTTTTGTCGGTTTTTTATGAAATAAAATCATTATAACATAGGAAATGAAACATTTTTTCGACTTATATGCTATACTTGAACAAAAGCAATTCTTTTATTCTTTTATTATTGTTTGTAGTTATTCATTTCATAGTTTTACGAATAATATGATTTTTACTAAGTCCCTTTTTCTCTCGGTCGTTGCAATAGAAGATCCGACTCTTCTATTGTGTTTTACCAAATAAATGGAAGTTTTTTGCTGGAAAAAGACAAAGTTTACTATGAAGCAGTCTGTCGGAAGGTTTCTATTATGGGAGAGAGAGTTGATCACTTTTCATTTTTTTATTCCGAAATTAGGCACGTATATTATAAATAATGAAGTTTTTTTGAATTTGTTATTTCTATCTATTCTTCTCCTTGAGTTTGTACTCTAACTCGAACCATGATTCTACATTCTGAATCGAACACGTTGATTGAAAATACCAGTCATTTATTCTTCACTACTTGATTTTGTCAATGTTCATAAAATTATGCAAGAGTTTCAGCTATCCGTACATCGACATAACTACCGTCGAAAACATGTAACACAAGATCAAAAAGTGAATCAGATGAAAATAATGTCAAAGTTCGCACGATACTTTAGTTGAATTTTCACGAAATTCATTTGAATTTCTGGGCAACTCTTTTGTTTCCTGTTTATCAAGATAGAGGAGGTATAAGGAAGTATAGGAGGTATAGAAGATACTGGGGATATTGATTGATTGGTAGAGCTGATCATTCAATAGTGTTTGAATTTAAACATCTATTCATAAAATACTCTGTACTTCGATATACTTTGTGTTCTTTAAAGTACAAAAACACGGTGTTTCCTTCTTGACAATATGCTACGGACAGTGTCTATTCCTTTACGTCAATCTCGATCTTATATTCAATCCTTCTCAGTTAAGATCATAAAATAATAAATTCTTCTATCAAATAGAAAATCAAAGCATAGTGAACTACACACACAAAAAAAGGTCTTATCTATAAAAAAAACTATGGTTTCAAATCAGTTCTAATTTCATTACCATTGTTTTACGGTATTAAGAAATATTTATCATCAGAAAGAAATCTTACAGACCGAAAAACAGAGAGTCATTACTAATATCGGTGAGAAACATTTACTTGTTATCTTTATCTACTCAATGACATCAATTTGATTTGCATTATCAGTTAGCTTAATTTCTGTTCTGTATTCATTCTCCTTGTCTGAGAGACAATCTAACTCAATCATAAGCTCACGTAAAACGGCAGACAGAACGAATTCGTTAAAAAGAATCATCTACTATCAATAATATATATGATTCTTCGAGCTGAGTTACACTTTCAGAGTTAGATATTTTTGACTCTTTGCAGTTCAAACTAAACTAGTATAAAATAAGTTGATATCATTAATATACACTAGTGTCATTCATCACAACGTAGAGTGAAGTGATACGTTCATAATTCTGTGTACAATAAGACTTCCATAACATGATGGTATTTAAGGTATGCGACATATGGTTATTTTATGATTCAAGCATGTTATCTTAACTTTGATTATCAGAGTTAAAAATCTTTAACTTCAGCAAACTTATCAAAGTATTTTAAATCTATAATACTAATTCCAATCAGAATCAATTAGTATACAAAAATTATGCTACATATCATTCAGGCCAAAAACTTCGACCTGGCCTGGTCTGATGGCCTGTAGGTACCTGCCTGGCCACTAGATCAGGCTGGCAGCTCTGATTGATACAAAACATATATAGTTAAGAATTTCTAATAAACGACAATTGTTCTCCAATGATAGTCGAATGTGAGAGGGAAACACTCTATTTTATTTACATTTGTATTTTTGGATAGAGCTTTTTTTGTCATTAGTACTCCATATTATGTTGATTTTATTGCTATACACTTCTTAATTATTGTTTATTACCATTTCATTTTTTTTTTATAATTATTCTTATTCTTTTTATCATTGATTTAGTTACCAACTTCGTTCGCTATGTACGTGTATTTGATAAATTTACAACTGATTTCAATAAATACAAAAACTATTGACTACTACTTAGAGTTGAAACTCGATTGTGTCTTACTTTTTATGTCGATCGTATATCGAGTGTCGCTAATCGACAAATCATTATCAACCATAAAACATCAGACGAATATTTTTTCAATAAATTACTCATCAGTCAATAGAGCACTGTTTGCTTTATTTCAGAAATTAAAATACGGCTCGTGCAACGTTTGGAACTCAAGTCATGAAAATTTTACTAAAGAAGTATTGTTTTTTTTGGAGCAGAAATAGATGTTCGAACTCTGTATGGGTGATGTGACTTGGATATTCATCTCGGGCGTGCGGTGTGGGTGTGGGTATGGATATGAGTGAAGAGACGATAAACATCCATACCCACACCCACACCCACACTCTGCATTGCTACATGAAAAGGTTGAGAATGCAGACAACATCTATCTGGAGGAGAACGTCTGAGTCTTCGAAACTATAGTTCTGTTCCAATACAGTTGAAACATGTAATAAACGATCATGTGATCTATACGAGTAGTCGTTCATGTTTGTCATCAGTTGGTATGAGATTAAAAAAGAATCTAAAAAAATGAAGTTTTATGACTATTTTTATAAATGCCTGATAAGCAGAATACAAAACGGGTCAATTTCATCTAGTAGATTCATTTGAAATGAAGTGTTTTAAAGGGGAATCGTTCAATAATACATGAATTGATATTATTATTTTTCTTGTATTCTATCAGTTATTTTTGTTTTGAAGGTTTATTTGAAAAAAGGAAAGAATTATCTGAATACATAAAAGAAATCGAAATGAAATAAGATTTTCAACCATTAATTTAGAACATTCAATAGTTGAAATTTATAGTCGCTTGTGGGGATTTTTATGAGCCAATCTGATGAAATAATAGCAATGAGACTCTATTCTAGATTAGAATGGGTGCGGATGTAGGCATTCATGTGAGGATGAGGATGACAGTGAAAAATCTTCGCTCACACTCACACCCACAGCCAAAACTCGCACACTAACGGAGTGTTGATCAAACAATAGATGCCATTAAAGTATCGATCAGGTTGTTCTTTTTCGAAAAAATTTAATTTTACTTTCAATACATTCAGTGAGAGAGGTGCGAGAAAATTGTTTTTATTGTCACTGCGCAGGAAAGCAATAAAACACTTTCAATTTTTCGTTTCACGACAAACGTCTACTTGTGAAAAGTGAATAGACGTAGGTGAGTATCCAAAGCATGACACAAGATGTTGAAATAAGAAGGATGAATGCGTATAAAAATCGCATAATAAGTTTTATAAAATATATTTTTTTTCATTTTTGAATATTTCAAAAAACTTTCTTCACAAACTAGATAGAAAAATCGTTCCTCTATCGATCTGTGAAATTTGTCTTTCGAAATCTCCTTATGACATCTAGTCATGCGGAATTTTTCTTAGGACTGTTTTCGAATTATACATTTGTCTCATTCAGAGTAAATGGATAAGGCCAGTCAAAATGTTTGAGACCACTAAAAACAAAATTTGTGGACGCTCCTGATTTTTGTTTGCTAATATCCTTTCGCCAACTGATAGCTCAGAGTTTTGGCTATCACGCTAGAACAATTAGAATACTTATATTCAAGATCCTGATTTTAAGTAGATGTTTCGCCGAGAGCCTTAAAAATACTTTGTTACGCATTTATTCCATGTGGACTGGACGCGTAATCTCACTTGATTTCGCTCAGATCAATAGAAGTAACATTGTATGAAATCATCAAAATATTTCGAGATTACTTCGCTGCAGAAAATTTTCAGTATGTTAAGCTCTATACTCAGAAAATCGGAAATCGAAAAAAATTAATGTAAATTATTTTTTAGAATTTCAGATTTCAAGCACATTCAAAGTATTTGTGTTGTTCATTGTATTAATTTAAATTACTCATATTGTAATTTCTTTCGCTTGCTTAATTAATTGAATACGTTTGAAAATCAAGTCATCTAAATTCATTTTTGTTTGATTTTCAATTTCCTGGAACGCATTTCTTGCATTTTCTCACACACTGTGACAGTGCCTCTTCTTATGAAACGAGCATATCTCTTAGACTACATCTCTAATTTTCTGCATGTGTGACAGTGCTCATGTTGAGTGTTTCTTTATGAAACTATAGTTATAGCTGACACGTGTTTATATATTTCTATGAAAATCGATATACAAATGCGAAAAGTTGAACTAAATGACGCACTTCTCGAAATTATTTTTTGATACCAAAGATTTACGCTTACAAGAGATCACTTTAGTTAAAGTTGTATGTTTTTCTTGGTTCAACGTCTGAGAATAACTACTGTAAAAGTGCGTAACATTGAAATATAAATCAGAACGATGTGATAGATTTATCTTGTTATTTTTAGATTCTTCTTTTATTGAATCAAAAATATCTCTTCAATTTCATGGCTGTAGAAAAATCTCTAGAAGTCGACTTTCGAGATCTTGCTCATGATCCTCGTATTGTACCAGGTAATACTTTAACTTATTTAAGGACAATTCAAGGTTTTTATAAAGAAATATTGGACTATCCTGTCAAATATTATCAAAGTAGTGCACAACAATTAATTCGTCAAATACTATACAAATATGATGAAACCTATAGTACATTAGCTGAATTATATGGTAGCGAACATCGTCTCATTTATAATGAAATATCAATTAAAATATACACATTTCAGTCATGTATATACGTCCAGTTAAATAATGCATTAAGAAATGATGAAAAAGAAGTTTTATTATTATTTTCTCCACATATATATATATAGCTTATTAGGAGGTTTACAAGAACCTAAAAGACATTATTATGGCGTCGTGTATCGTGGCATGGATTTAGAATCTACATCATCATCGGCATATAAGAAAGGATTGTTATTTTATTGGACAGGTTTTACATCTTGCACTAAAGAGTTAAAAATAGCAACTAAATGGAATGGATGTACTGCTGTCTTTTGTATTAATATACCACGAAGATTTTCCCATGTATGCTCCAACATAGAAGATATATTCAATTATCCATCAGAAAAAGAAGTACTATTGCAACCGTATACATGCTTTCGTGTTCTAAACGATCCTATTCAATTTACAGATAGTGAAAAAGACCTAATAAAAATAGAACTAGTTATTGAAGGTACTGCATGTAATTTATTTGGTGTGTGGGCATATGATGACAATGATCATAATGTAAAAGATGCTGGCACATATTTTATAAGTCAATACGGACAAAAGGTATTCTGGTTTGGACGACAAAACAAAGCACGATGGAATTTT
>CAJNOL010004853.1:0-13591 GCA_905250125.1 Rotaria sordida
TTTTTGATTAGCCTAACCAGATAAGCTTTTCACTTCGTTTCTCTTTTTGTATACGTTTTTTATATCCCAAAGAAAGTCAATAGAAGAAAAATAGAAAATTATAATAATTATGAAATCTAAATGAGGTGATAAAGTTCAGACTCATTATTGTTTCGCTTCCTGAAGAAAGAATGAAACAAAAAAAAGAATAGAGAGATTCTAATGCGATATAAAATGTTAAGATGAATAGTTTTTGATTACGATTACGTGGAAAAAAAGGATTGTAATTTATTATGAGTAATGTAGTGTTTAAATCAACTAAACATTCTGACTATTTTCAATGTTATTTTTTTTTATAAATTAATTACAAAAGAAACGTCTCTACTATAAAACTAAGGCTTCTATTTAAATGTTAAGTAAATTTTAATAAAAACTAACTAAAAAATTCAATTTTTGCTAAGTATTTTATTTAAATTCTACGTGAAAAATTTTGATTTTCTAGGCAAAATATTGTCAATCTCTAGATGAATATACAATTTTTTTGTTGAGTAAAGAAATATAAATATATAAGTAAAAAATTTAATTATGCAATTATTGTATTAATAAAGATTTATTAAAATAGTACCGATTCCATTGTTTTTCTTGTTTAATGTCCATTTCAGCTTGTACATCATCAAAAAAAGCTTTTGTCTTTTATTCATTGAAATTTATATTGAATTCTTTTCTTTTCTTGAATATCTTTCTGGTCGATTTCCACTTCGTTGTCCAATTCTGATGAGCTTTCTTTGCAATTGTTTTTAAAATCGAAATAAATTTTCAATGGCACATATATTATCAATAGATACAACACTCACAGAAGGGCAACAAGAGAGAGACAATGTATATTTCATACCACCAGAAAAAAAAATCCATTTTGTCTCTGATTATTTTACTTTGTCTTCAATCATAAATTACTTAATAGTAATAATTTTTACTTATCGAATTTGTTTTATAACTATGATTTCAATTTATTAACTTAATGAAAAATATTTTACTTGTATATTAATTATTTAACTTAGCAGATATTTTTAATTGACTGAACGTTCAATAATTCCACTTAGCATTTAAATTATTTACTGATCAAATACAAATTTTATTTAGCAAAAAAATTGTTGTCAAAAACTAATGCATTATTGTATTAGCATGATATGGGATGAAATGATTCTATATTTGTAGTATAAAAAAATAAGATTGAAAATGGTCAGAATGTTTAGTTGATTTAAGTACTACATTAATCAAAACAAATTACAATACTTTTTTGTTCTGGAAATCCTAATAAAAGTTATTCATCTTGGCGTTAAATTAATGCTAATGCTAATCTGACATCCCTCATATAGATTAAAAATAGCATTCATTTTATTTAATAAATAGAAAAACTTTCATAGGAAATTTTACTACGCACTATTCTAGGAGATATGCAGAACTTCTATAGAACTCTATTTGCTTAAACTGTACTTATGACGTTCAATGTTACTGTTAGAAAAGCTCAAAACTGTGTCTTTGATTTTTTTCAATAAGACTTGAGCGGTGTTCTTCACTAATCAACCAACTCGAATTTTATGCTGTAAAAGAATCAATTAGTAATCTATTCATAAAGTTTGATACTGTAGCAAGCTTTTTTATTTTATACTATTTTGAGAATCATCGGTAAAAGTTTTAATTAACATGCACGGGTAGCACATCTTTTTTTGTCATTCATATTGAATGGAAATAAAATCAAGTTCATTGATTAGATTTGATTATTAAATGATGTTTTTCTTCGGGTTCATTACCTGACGGAAGATCGAAAAAATATCAATTAAAATCCAGTAAATCTATGCTCTTTTTCATAACTTTCAATTTACTCTTGTTGAACAGATAGACTGATTTTCAACAAATAGATGCTGGTATCACTAAAGTGCACGACATAATTTTAGCCCACTTTTTGTTTTTGCAATATCTTGGATGTGGATGTGGCTGCGGGTGTTGATATGAATGTAGATTTTCTCGTCATCGATACCCATATCTATACCGCTTGACAATGTTGCAGGTTGTCGAAAATAATGGCCATTATATTGTTGATTGATGTTGCATATTTTTGTTGTAAAATAAATTTGGTGGTGAACAAAAAAACCTGCAGAACTTATGTTACAATCCAATACTTTTGAGAGTGAACTACGCTGGAAAAAAGTGCTATCGTTCGAATTCAAAGCAAAGTTTCTGACTTTAGAATCTAAAGACATGACGATGGATTTTACTCAACGGTACATATTCTTGTTTAAAACTTTGTTCTTTGCCTGGCTAGCTAGTTTAAAAGGTCAAAAACTTTAGTTTTAGGGTCAGAAATTTGGAAAAATCAAAATTAGCCTTGTTTTTCGAAAATTTCTTTTGAGAAAACTGATCTAGAAGATCCACCATTTTCAACTTTCAAATACATCAACTTATGCAGTTTTTCACATTCTTTCTCTTGGTGTATAGTACATCTGGGTCGAAAATAGTTTGAAGGGAAAAAATGATGGTTTTCCATTTTTCTCACTGCTTTCCAGCAAAAACGATTTTCGTAGGTAAACATATACTCAAAAGTTAAACATTTTATCATCAAATAGCCTGTGAAATTCTCTATCAGAACTTGCGTATTAGGTTTATTGCTTTTTCGAAAAATCAGTGTTTTTCATCTAACATTGTCAAACTTGGTCGCAGTTTCATGATTTTTTCAGAGAATATAGCACTCACTGTTGACTACATTTTGGTAAAAAAATGAGTCCTCTCTCTGGTAAGAAAGACAAGATATTGTATATAAGAACCGTATGTTCCAAAGTAAACAGTAGGGCGAATTCATTTTTCGAATTCTTATTCACTAAAGTATTGATAAATAAGCTGATATTTTCACATGCATGGTCATTATGAAATGAATGTGTACTGGAAAAATCACAGGAATCAATACTTGTATCTTTGAGCAAGAGCACATGTTGCTTTTTAATAATCAATCAGTATGTTAAACAAATTCATATCCTCGATAAGAAACAATGATTTATCTTCAAACTCTGTAATCTTAATCAGTATTGAGTGTCTTAGTATTGATATAAATTTGAGTCATATCAGAGCGTGTTTAGTTAAGATTCGAATATATTAGTACAAAATTGCAGCAAAACTCGTAATAGTAATAATGTATCTCTGCTCAGGAGGTCTGGAAAATTAAACCATTGTAAGGCTGTTAATAACTTACTGAGGTCTATCGTTTGAACATATATTCAATCGAAGAACGATTTGACAGTTGGAGATATTCGTTAGTGAGTTAGATTTTATAGAAGACATTTAAATACCATGAATTGTGGGTAATTATTTCGGAGTGAATATTCACAATACTTATAAACAATCCTCTCACTACCATTCTGAAGACGGCAGCACCACAAATTTTCATGTTTATTATTACTTGTTTGTCATTTTTTTTTGTCAACCTCATTTAGTTCAGCTGACATTGAATAGTCTTTTTCTGCTAAAGGTTTAGCATTTACTGGATGTCATTTCTCACTTGATCGTAATACTATTAATGGTATTTTTTGTCTGTCAGATTCATTTAAAATGTTTATAAACAGAAGACAGATTTTTTTCTCAATATTATTGACTTTTTATTTTTTCACTGCTCTATGTAACACAAATTACCAACTAGAAAAATCTTCTTACAGTAAACGATTTTTGTTCTACTCCTATTCCTCCACGTTCTCGTGCACACATAATAAGAAAATACATTAGAACGACGAACGCTTTTGCACATTCACATTACAAAGTTTTTACTATATAAATCTCAACCGATTACAGCGACTTGTTTAACTTTCCCTAGAGATTCATAATCGATTCGGTTTTATTTTATTTATCATACCGACAAGAACAAAATAGACAGACTCTTATGGACAGGTTGGTGAGAATGATAAATGAATAGGTTAGATCGAAGAAAGGATATGAGAGGCAGAGGCATGCTCGAAAGCATGTAGACTTGTCAAAGATAGGTGAAACCTGGAAAAAGTTGGACTGATTGATTCTCATGTGAATAAATAAATAAATATATATATAAATATATATATGTAACCAAGCTTTATTTTCGAAAATGTATATTAGTTCACGCACATCGACTTCATACATGAAGCTTTATTGACAAAAGCATAATAATAACACAAGAATATAATTAAGAAAATCTTGTTTCAATAATAGAGCAATACAGAAAACATGTTTTCATATTAGCACAGCAGTACAAAAAGCGACAAGCAAGTTTAGTATGAAAGCAATAGAGAGAAAAAATAATTGTCAACTTCAACGAGACGATCCATTTGCGCACTTTCTAAGTCATTGTATAGTAGGAAGGCGAAGGACAAAGTCGCTCAAGTTCCAATCATTAAGAAACCAAAGCTAGAAAATTATAGGATATGTGATTAAAACTGTTATGAAATATTTTTTGATAAAAGAATATTACCACTAGAGCGATAGATATTGCAATTGTTGATGAATGTGTACTACTTGACTTCGACGAAGTTTGCAATGATGTTGTGTGATCCGTTGTTGTTATCGCTGTTGTTGTTGTCGCTGTTGTCGTTATCGCTGTTGTTGAAGTTTCATCTGAAGTAATTTCAATATAAAAAGCAATGAATTGCAATTAGTAAAACATTTCCTACTCACCAAAACTACTAAGTATCTGAAATTTCTGTACTCGATTATTGTATACATCGCTAACAAAAAGAGATCCATAGCTATCGAATGCCAATGAAAACGGCCCATTCAGCGTATCAATTCCATTTCCGCCAATACCAGTACAAGCCGCAATACATTCACCAGAATTCGAATTTGGTGGCCATCGAAGAATTCGATTGTTTCCAGAATCCGTTATATACATGTATCCATTTGAGTCAATAACAATTCCTCTCGGATACGATAGCTCAGATAAACTATTGCCACTAACTCCAGTGCCTGCTACTGTCACACCAGAAGAAGCTCCATTATTCCATTTTTGGATGCGATGGTTGAGAGTATCTGCAACATACAAGATTCCCGCTTCATTGACAAACATTCCTTTTGGTGCATATAACTGCGAAGCGCTACTTCCACTGGTACCATTTCCGGCGACCATCACACCAGCCATACCACTTAATGAGTTCGATAAATAACGAACCATTCTACTATTGTCATTATCACTCACATACAAGTTCTCATTACTGTCGACAAATATATGGAAGCAAAAGCCGATTGTTGATGTATCTTGACTGTTTCCGTATACACCCATAATTCCAGCAATGGTGACTGGATTTGTTCTATTTTTGAATAATTTTACCACGCGAAAATTGAATGTGTCTAAGATGTAGATATATTTTTGAGTGACGAAAACATCATAAGGATAATTCAATAGAGGACTTGAGTCAGATGCATTTTCAATGACTGCTATAGCCGTAGTTGAGTTGGACCCAATTACAACAACTCGATTATTGAACATATCAGCGATGTAGAGATTATTATCATTTGTAATGCTTATTCCTTGATTCAGAAAGAGAGCAGATAGAGATGATTCAGGTATGCTATCTGCCAATCCTGCCACTCTGTTAGCGTTCTGAGCTCAAAGTGCAGAAGGTGATAGATTTGGTATTGCTAAACACAACATACAAGTGTTGACATTAACTAGGTTTTCTTTTAAAGTACATGAATATTTTCTATTATACTATTCAATGCCTATGAATATTGAAGTGCAGATAAATAATATGAAAACATTTCGATGAATTCTTTCATATAGAACTTTCTGTATTTGTATCTTTGAATGCTTTTCAAAATTCTTTTCATTTAAATCTCTGCAGCAAAAAATATTTTTATTTTTTCTATTTCAATAAAAATAAATGTACTGAAAATGAGGTTGTCTGCTTCTTCTGCATGATTTGTATTTAATAGCATTAGAGCTCTTCCAGTAATGATTATTAGACAAATTGAGACAAAGTAAGTGCTTATGATGACTAGACACTAATCGTCTGTTCATTATTTATCATTTTATATCTTTTTATTTTCTTCTTTTTCTTTTGCTATTCAAGTCATTCCTTGATTTTTTACATCTACTGAGTAGATATAAAGTTGAAGAGAGTGTGTTCAAAAACTTCTCTCCTTCATTTAAAAGAGCTTCTATCTGAGGATCAATAGAAAAAGAAAGGTGGTCTTAATCTTGACTATCAGAGTGATATTCAAAAAACATATACTTCGTATCGTAATGTATTTTCGTTGCAACAATGTTGAAGAATATTCTCATACTTCTAAAATCACAAAAAAAATATATTATTTTCTTCCAAAGACGGAGCATTTTACAGGAAAAACTAAAAAAAGGAGACGTCCTTATTATCATGGAGATGACGAATTCGCTTTTGTTTCTTCTATTTCTCCTATCCTGATCTCTATTAGTTGAACCATTTTTTTTGTATTTAAGCGTCAATGAGTGTTAGGATCTCATAACAAAGACAAATGTTGATGTAATAGTCGCTGGATGAGAAAGACATTATATTTCTTACCGCCGGTGCAATGCACAAATATCATTGTAAGCATCCAAAAGCCAATAGTTGTCGTAGATGAGGTGCACATAAGCATTTTCTGTTCAGATCACAATAACCGTGAACAAAGTCGCTTAGGTAATACCTTTATTCTTGGCAAAGAGCGATTTTTCACGAAAGAATTTTTCTAATAAAATATGTGTACAAAAGTCATTATTTCGAATAGAATTGAATATCTTGTCGCGTTCATTCACGTGAATGAGTTGATTTTTGTATTATTAATAAAAAAAATATCTATAGCTACTGTTCATGAAGAAAATCTTTACTAAAATAGTTTCAAACAGTAATCTGACGACCTAATAGGAAAAAGGAATTTTGTTCATCATTTCTACGAATAGTGCTTAATATTTACTATAATGTTTCGTATCTTGTTCATTCAGTGTAATCACTCACTTTGAACGATAAAAAGAGAAAGATATGGTCAATGTACTATTGTAGGTATTGATGAATGATTAATATCGGTATCATTCATTTAGATCATGAGGATAACTTAGATAAAATCTATTACAAGTGGCTGAAAAGGTTTCTTCTTTCTATTGAGCCCGATGACGGCATTTTGAAACTCTTTTGATAAAGACCTTTGTCATGAATATTAGCTATGAATATTTTCTCTATTAATAGCGAAAAAATCAACTCATTCTTGCAAAATAAGGTAGTGAAATATTCGATTTCTTTTTCACTTGTTGCAGATGATTTCATACTGAGTATATAGTCTGAGATGAATTTTTTGCAGTAATGTTCGGATTTTCAAAAAGAAAAAGATATTTCCTTCATGAATAATCAAATTTAAGAAACTGTTCCTATAGAAAAACTATATAAGCAAGAAATAATAAAGCTATCAAGACAAAAGAAGTGAATTTCTGGGAAATATCGATAACTAATCTTATAGCAAAAGAAGATTTGTAGGATACTACTGAATAACTTTCAAATACTTTCGATAATAAGCACTCCAAAAAATGAAAATTTCTAACTATTTTCAAAATCTAAATATTGAAAAAGGAATACTATTCAGAAATTTCTGCAAAAAATGTTTCAGGAAAAAACAAAAATAATTCATGGCAATCATCCATCTAATTTCAGCATCTATCTGTGAAAGTACTATCAAACTTCATTAAATACATAAATTACTATATATTGATTCTATATGAATATCAATGTATTTTCATGCGAAGTACAAAGACCTACCCTTAAAATTATTGATAGTTTGAGAAATTAACTAGAAATTTTGGAAATTATTTTTTATTTATCCATTAACAAATCTATCTATTGTATTATTAAGAAGAAGATGTTACCTTTTCAAATATTAGAACCTTTCGAAATCTGTTAATAATTTCTAAGATTACTAATATTTTAGAGGGTAGAGTTCTCTATCTAATATTAAGCCTCTTCGCCTGTCAAAAATCGATCTTAGGTCAGATATATTCAAGATGTATGAAATTTTCAAGATATGTTATTTCTGTAATGAGGAGGCTTTGCTATAATTTTTATCCTTATATCATGATGTTCTGGAGATATATTCAACAATCAAGGGACAAAAATAGCTCACTGGACAGTGCTGAATTCTCGAGCAGCCGTCATTGTATCAACTTGATTTTTTTTGTTTGAAAAAGCATGTTAGAATGCAGGATATGATACTTCTTTCTTTTTTCTTACTTTTTAAACGGAGAAACGGTAGAAAATTTCACTGGCTGTAGTAGTTCATAAAAATACAGTCTAATTATGAAGGTACTGTTTTATATAATACCAGCAGTGCTTATTTCAAAACAAGAAATCAATCATGCGTTGCATCTTGGCGTCCGCTTTCAAACAAAATGAAATGCATAGAATGGTGAAATACAAAGAATTCTGAGTTTCACGATGAAAAAAGTATAAATAGAGAAAAAGCAAAAAAAAAGATTTCCTCCTTTTTCGAATAAAAAGCATATGTGTCAAGCAGAAAATGATGGAAATGATCTAAACTTTTGGAGAAATGACATTTCGAATAAAAAGATATGTTGTTTATGAAAGATCAAACGTCAGGCTACTTTTCATACATTTATCTCTATTTCTATTTTGTAGGGTGAGGTTTAACAGGCTAGTAAGAGTAATGATATGGGAATAGAATTTCAATAGAGAAAGGAAAGAAAAAACTAATATCGATAATGAAGCCAATAATGAATAAATTATTTCAATCTCTCTCTCTCTCTCTCTCGTTTTTAATATTCCGTAAATGAGTTTGCCGTTCATATCATTAATAATCATCGTGAGAAAAATTTAGAAACTACTATAGTTGATTTATGCTGTTGATTCTTACCGGAGTAGATTGACAGCAAGTGAGGATATCGAGTGAATGTAGATAAACAAAAATCTATCTCAACTCTTACTTATTTTCTATTCATATTTTTTGATTCAAAATCTACAAATACTAATTCTAGAGTGTATTATATGATTGTCGAGAGAAAAATGCCAACGTTAGTGCATTCAAAATGACCAAAAAATTGTAATTAGAAAGTAGTATATGTTGCTATAGTGAGCTGGAAGAACACTTGAATAATTAATTGTAAATTATTTTTTTGTACTTTAAGAAAACGATTTCTCAAATGATGAGAACACTTTTTTGATTGCCATTCATTGTTTTAGACGTCTAACATGAAATTTATAGTATAGTATTCATAAAAAAGAGTTTCATTGCCTAATACTATTCTCGATCAATTCAAAGAAGAATATAAGAGTGCCTATTTTCTTGGCTACAAAGCATTATGAAGACACTCTTGATTGGATTAGAAAAACAAAAGTACTATTTGTTTTCAGCAGATAGGTAGGAGACACAGTTTATCATCCAGAGAACATCACAGAGAACACCAATTTGTCAGATAGTGTAGACTCTTCTAAGAGAGCGCTAATCTTTGAACTACTTCATTGATTCAATCGGCTTGGGACCTTCTGCATTGTCCTACCTCTCGTATTTACGTGTTAAGTAAGTGTTACCCAATCGATCACTATCATACATCTGAAGTTCTACCATTTCCGGAAGTTCATTTGTCACTATCATCAAATGCTCACTTGTCCGTTCGAGAATATTGCGTTTGTGGGCAGTACCCCTAATTGGAACAACTTTTTCGCGGATTGAAAATTTTTCTTTTTTTCAAGTTATTTTTAAAGAAACTTATGAAGTTCCTATATTATTGAGTGAAAAAATGTGTGCTGAATCGAACAATTCAAAAACTGTTCAATTATTTTAAAAATTAGCTCAATCATTAGTAGTAGCTAGCAAGTTATTGGCTTCTTCCTTATTAAGAATCACTATGTGAAATACATAGAAAATTAAATATTTTTAGTAAAGGAAATTTCTTCCTTTTCTGAACTTGAAAATTTATTCGTACTTCGATAACAAAAAAAATATTCCTTAATGGATACTTCATTAACTTGCAATGGTATAAAGCAAGCAGAGTTTTTCTTTTTTATCTGTAATATCAATTTAAAATTATGCCTTTACTATTAAATAGCGAACTATGATAACTTAATTTTAGCTTCATTTCGATAAAAAATATAAAAAGTTGAGCTGTATCTACACGTTTTTTTTTACAATTGTGCTTGTTTTATTTTAAAGATAAGTCATGGAATATTTTCGTTAAGTGTCTTGAACAATCGTATATTCGACACAATATTGATGAAAGACAATAATTGCAAGTAAGAATCAAACTAAATTGAATTCAATTAAGTAATGGATCACAAAATTGAAGAACAATTTGTTACTATTGTTCAATTCATCTTGATTTATGTATTTCAATATATTACACATGTGTGTTGTAGACAAAATTGAATTTAGTTTAAAAAAACTTAGGCAAATTTTGTTTTTGATCAGACGAAAAACTACAAAATAATATTTTATTATTTAAAACTAAATTCTGACTTTTAAACTATATTAACACAACATAGTGCGTACTTGTTATTTGTAAATAGGCAGAGTATTCATTTTTACAAATTGGTATTTTAATATGCATATGCCTAACATCTGCATTGCTATCAGAATATAATATTGTAAAGTATTTTTCTGAGCAATTAAATTGATATAATAATTGTTTGAGTGTCCAATTCTGAGAAAAGACATTTATTATTTTACCATAGAAAATACATAAGCAAAAAAAAGTCCTTCATTGTTTTTGGTCAGAATATAACTCAATAACAGTTAACAACATAATATATTCATACTTTAAATACCATGTAAAGTGGCGGATAAAATTTTAAGGCACCTTTTGTTTTTCGATTTTTTGGGTGGGTGTGGGTGTGGAGAAAAGGGAACATTCATACTCACACCTACACACCCACATCCCAAATCTGATTTGAATATTGAGCATTCAAATGACTTTTTATATATTTTGATACTGCTGACTGAATTGACACATGTATGCTATAATATCTTTTAATACTTCTTTCTTCTTCATACTTCTGTTCGAAATTGAATCATATAACAAAGTCTAGAAGGACATTTTGAAAAGACGAAATATCTTGTTTATTTTGATATTTGTTCAAATTCCAATGATCATTAATACGAGGATGTATATAAATATAATCAATTCGTGTTCCATAAGGACATGTTGCTACTTGTTCATTCTTCAATGTTGGATTTATCTTTTTAAAAGCATCTTGATAATTCCATTCATGTGTTATTAATTGAGTTAAATCAAAACGAGGTTTTTCTCAATTAGATTTTTCACATCTTTCAACAACGATATTACTATAATAATCATCTGAATAATCTTCTCTTGTCAATGCATTCATATCACCCATTAGTATATCAATATTATGTTCATATGAATTAAATTCTTTCATTTGTTTTAATCGATCATCTTCATCTAAATAATCGAAATGTGTTACAGCAAGTGTTACATTTTGAATAGCATCTAAACAACATTGAAGTATAGATCTGAAGCCACCTTCGGAATGAAAACTTGTTTTCTGAACAGAATAACATCGAATTGGATATCGAGAAGCAATACCATTACAAAAAGTTGCATTAGATGGTCCATATACAGAAAAAGGTAAAGAAAGACGTTGAGAAAATTTCTTCTATTTATCATTATTTTGCATTTCTTGAACGGCAATTATATCGAGATTGAATGGTTCAAGAATTGATATTAATTCAGAGATATTAATTGAAATACTAGAAGGTCTATGAAAAGAATGTACATTGATTGTTGCTAAACGGAATATTGTCATTATGTATGAAGAAGTCAAATGAATCGTATAACAATATGCTTTTTTTATTTGCTTTTTGCATAAGATATGAGTACGTTCTCTTTTCTTTTGTTTTTTGTTTTTGATTGATGTGTGTCAAGGTTAATATTATTCTTTACTCATGCTATCGATTAAAAATCATGTTAAATTATTCTTCTTAACATTCAACAAAAAAATTCTTTTTCATTTCTGAAGTGACAACTCAGATTAACGAAGTTCTTATGAATTCGATTCATCATGTCAACCTTAAAACAAAATATCATAAAACGTCTAGACGATTTGCTAGTGACATAACCAAGGAGTGGTTGGGAAACTGAACCTTCACTGAATGAAGCCTCACCAGCTAAACTCTGCTACGATTCCTATTACTGACATAATGCTCGATCGTCTGAACCCTTTGCCGTCAAAATTCTGGCTAGGCCACTATGATTTGCAGACTCGAATGTGTAGATATGCAATATCTATTATTCTATTTTACTGGTCTTTTCTATTTATCATACAAATCGAAATATAGCTTAATAATCAACTGGTTATGAGCAAACTTGTAGTCTGAGAACACTATTACGCACGATCAAAGTAAACGAACAATATGAAAATTACTTTGTAGTTAAAATAGTTCTTAGAAAATTTTTAACAAAAAACAAACTACAATCGCATTAAATCCGCTCGAAGATAATGATCTTCGAGCATGGTTTTGTGTTGATGTACTTGTAGACATTGTTGATGTTGTCAATATTACTGTTGTTGTTGATGATGTGATTGTTTGCAATGTCGAAGTACTAGTAGTCGTTATAATTTGAGTTGTAGTGGTGATGGCAGTACTAACAGTTGTGGTTATTGTTGTTGTTGATATTGAAGTAGTTGTTGGAGAAAGAGTACTACAATGTTCTATTGCAATATCATCAAGAGCCATTGAAACTACTACTGGTGGTTGTTGATAAACCGTAAAATAAAAAGATTCCATACATACAACATTGGGTACGGGCAGTATAATAACTTGTCATCCTTGACTATCATCCGACGATATATGCCACAAAGTTGAACCGTGACAACCACCTACTGTTAAACTTAACGTTGTACCATTTTTATTGTCTATTGATGATTTAATATAATAAGCAAATTGAATACACATACTCAAATCTACTACCATTGGTTTTGGAGGATGAATATAGCCTAAATCTGTTGGAGTAAAAGATAACTGTCGATCCCAGTAGATGAAACCACCTGTTGATGAATTACTCGTATGATCTCGTGTTGGACCTAACTTTTGATTAGGAACAGTGTCACCAGTAACGATAGTAAAATTATGTGTAGGTCTAGTAGAACGATCGCCATTCTCCATTTCACACATGGTCAAATTATCAAAATTACATGAAAAAGAAAGAAGACCAGCGTTATCATCAGTAAATGTTGAAGGAGGATAATCACATGATGTTATAGAGATGTTGTCTAAAGCGAATGAATAGGGATTAGTATCAGTAGTATCCACACGAAATAGTAATGAATAATAACCAATAGGCAAATTTACAATACCCCAAATCCTGTGCGATGAAAAAATATATTCGATCAACAACTAATTATATTCTTTAAAAACCATAACTTACCATTTATCGCGAGTATATCTTAAAATCAATAAAATGAATTATTATCTTTGAAATTTCGTTCGAGTGTTGATGTAACTTACATATGTTGACGATCAATCGGTGGCCACAACTTTTGCACCGTTTCAGATGACTCTAACAGCTGTGCATATACAGGTGCGGGTGTGGGTTTGGGTATGGAGTATGGATGTTGGCAGTGTCTCTTCT
>CAJNOL010004854.1:0-13588 GCA_905250125.1 Rotaria sordida
CATTGATTTCAACAACTAATGAACTATATACGAATATTTATAAACAACTTTTACTTAATTAATAATAACATCAAGTAGTTTTTATTTCATGTATGGTTACCATTATAGAAAAATGAATTTTACTCGTCGTTTTCAATTGATTCGTCATTTGTTATTATTGAAATTTCACCAAATGTAATTTGCTTATTTCATTACTAACTAAATTATCTTCTTTACCTCGTTTTTTTTCTCATTAACAATCGCTATGGAATGGGCGTTAGGTGACTTAAGTGAAGTTTATCAACTAATTTTTGCTTTACCTAAATTGAAACATATTAAATGTTCAGCAGATGGGTTGTTCACATCTGTCCTATTGGCAGTTGCTATCGATGAATAATTCCGTACTATTGAATATTTTGTTATTAATCATAATTGTACTTTAATATCTTATACACTTGAGCTTTTTTGTTTAAGTTTGATGAATTTGAGATGTTCATTATACAAATGAAATGTAATTTGAAAGTTTTACGTGTTATTACTTTCTTTGAAGATAAAGATTATCTTGATGGTGATCGATGGAAAAGATTAATTTCAGATTATTTGTCTGAAGTAGAAGAATTTTATTTAGAATATCATCAACAAATCGATCCCGAATCTAGATATCTAACAGATTTTTAATCTCTTGATCAATTTAATTCCTTACTTTAGTTTGAACGCAAATGGATATTCGAAGTTGAAATGAATTCTTTCGATGATGTTTATTCAATTTCTTCATATAAATACATTAAAAAGAAATTTTTATAATAGATAAATATATTTTTATCTTTTAGAGAAAGATGGTATGATATCAATTCCTCATTGAACTACTTGAGTTATATTTACGGATCTTCCTCGTGATGAATATATACTGATATTGAATTCAAATATTCGTGACCTTTTAACAATCGTACAGATTTATCATTTGGAAATTTGGAAGAAAACATCCCTTCTGATATATTAATCGAAATAATACATAAATTATCTGCATTTGATGCATTAAAAATTATGTCTTTGACATTATCACAATCACGATTCTCATCTACCGACAGTAAAAATCTTCGTTTCGTATCTTGAGGGTGTGAGTATTCTATTTTCTAGCTACACCCACACCCACACCCTCAATGCGTGGTTATCAACACAGCAATGGACAATTGGATCAGCCGAAGCGGAAATGGTTCCTTTTTAGGAAGGAATGCTTCATTCTATATAAAGTCATATATATCAAGAAGAAATCGAAAGAAAGAATAATTCATTTACTCTAGTATAAATGGATTCAAGTAACACGGCTGTCGTTATTTTAAAAAAGTATTTCTCGTTGACTTTGTCGGAGATAATTCATTTCTGGTTGATGCTGAATAATTTCCCTGTTTTGATGATACTATCCAGCTCTCTTGAATGAACATCGTTCTTAATATTTCTCAATAGGTTTTTTAACGTATTTCACGGATGTCTCATGTATAGTTGTTTTTTCGAGCGTTTTGTCGGAGATTTTCTTTTTCAAAAAGTTAAAAATCATTTTGAAATAAAGTCTACAAAAGAATTAATTCTCGGCAATATTTTTCATTTATATTAATTTTCATCAAATTTCAACAACAACTGTATCAAAAACAACTCGTACTCCAGTTAATCATCAACAATTATCTAAGTCGAACATTTGCGATGCTAAAAAGGAAATACTTCAGGTAATATATGTGTTTCTGTTGTTGACTTGATCGGCATGTGAATTAAAAATGACCTCATTTGATCATGTTACTATTCAGGCTATTGAGAGAGAAATTCATTTACAGATATCGATCAATTGAAAAATCATTTTATCTAACAACTGTCCAATGAGAAATATTCATGCAAAAATGGCGATATTTTTTTTTTCTAAATAATCTAGTTGGATTTTTTGATATAAATTACTGTTTTCGGACATAATTCAATTATTTAATTTATAAGCAGATTGACGTTCGAAATCGATTAAAATCTTAATGTCATCAAAGCTGATTCAGAGATCATCAAATGATTATATCATTTGAAATTTAATGTTCAAGTTTTGCCTATAAAGATCTCAGCAAACACTGATGTTTTCATCTAGAAATATGAGCTTTTTAAAAAAGCTAAGGTTGCCGAACACTGAGTAAAAGAAATATGATTGTCTCAAAATGGAAACATGCATTTTGGCTGAGACCTTCAGCACATTGTAGTACCCCTGAGATCTTTGTGAGCAAAACTTCAAATTAAAATTCCATCATTACGTTTTGTATGATACATAAGGTGATCAAAAAGTTCTCAGAATTCGATGTGTATTTTGTTCAAGGAAACGATATCTAGTCCGTTTCGCTATACTATATATTAGAGACAGTGATCGTGATATTCTATGGAAACTTTCATTCTTTTAACTCACTCTTAAAGTATCCTTTCGAAGTAAACAATAGGTATAAAATTGGTCTCCTTGGTTATTATCTCTGTTCCATCGTTACAAATGCTTGCTGTCTAGGCTATCTTGAACCCATCACCAACACCAAGAGTCTCAAATTTCAGTCCATAGTGAGTACCCACACCCACACCCTAAATTAAGGTATTTATTGCCAATATAGGCAGTATTACTAGTCACCATAGAAACGATTAGTGGGTAAGGAATAGCTCGTATGTGCTCAAGAGTTGGGATATCTTATTGTTTCTAACAGCGTTAAGAATTAATGCCTCTTGAAGGACGAGTTTCACCTCTAAGCGCAAGTTTCGTCAGTGATTTTGATTGAAAATGGCCATGGCAAATCTGGATCTGTTAACCACTATTGGTATCATATAAAATTCGGTCGCGATCTAGAAATCTGTAAAAAAAATTTTAAGGTCGAACTATCTGGTAGAATCCAGCAATAACCTGAGGATCAAATCCTTTACTTCGAAACAGCACCTCAAGATTAAGTTAAAAGGATGAAACTTCTCGTGGCATATCTTGGATGTGGGTGTCTTTTTCTGAATACCCATATCCACACCCACACTCACATCCACACCCTCAAGAATGATGAAGAGCATCAGATGAAAATGAAGAAAAATTTTGATTTTCTTGTAATAATCAAATTTTTGAGATACAGATATTGCAAAAATTAATCCGATTAGACTACTTATTTCGAGTTGTCGGAATGTACGAAATTTTGGGAAACAAAAATCATGCAAATCTAATTGCGAAATATTCAAATTCAAGAAACTTTTTAATGAATATTTTGAAACTAATGGATTCAATACAATTTATAAAGATTTTTTATATGTTGAGTATCATCTGAAAGTTCAAATATTAATATTTCGTTTATTCATCACAAAAGAATCCGACATTGATTTGAAAACTACTCAAATATGTATATTTTCATATCGTTAAACAACAAAACCTTAAGAAAAACGACATGTATTTTGACAGGACGAAAGAAACGCGACGAAAAACATGTGGATAAAAAAATGTTTACCTTATGAAAATGTCATGCTTCATTGATTTTCATAATTGTATGTAAGTTGGTAAAAACCCAGTAATTTTATCAACGATAAATGTGAAGAAAAATTGGTAACAACCACAGAGAGTAGACGTGTATATTCCAATATCACTTACTGGGTAAGTATAAGTGATTTTCAGCATTATATAACTATATATTCAATTAAGAAAAGATTCGAGTTGAAATGTGACTCTTTTTGTATTTATTTATTTTTGTCATCATGTTATATTCTCTTGTTTTTTATATCCTACGAACTAATACAGATTGCTCATATATTTACCATTGTAATACTTTAACAGTTCTCTAGCTATATTTTATATTTTAGATTGTCATTCTTTTGTATGTGTGCATATATGATTTCAAAATGTAGTGATTATTACTTGCCATTACAAATTTGCTTTTCATTTATATATTAAACTTTGTTTAACATATTTATTACATATCACTATCTGCCAATATATTCCGGAATAAATTTTTATATTATGCTTTCTTTTTTTATAACGAGATATAAATTTCAGCGATTGGTATAAAGACCATAACGATAATTCTAATAAGCGAACCTTATGTGTGACTATAAAAGAAAAAAGAAAATATAATTTAAAAATTTATTCTAAAATATATTAGTATATAGTGTTATGTAATAAATAGGTTAAACAAGGTTTAATGTAAAAATAAAAATCAAGTTTGTAATAGTGTGTGAAAGTCGTTACATTCAAAAACATATGCACTTGTGCAAACGGGCAAAAATCTAAGATATACGATTGCTATTGTATTGATGCATCTATTCTTATACGACATATGATCTTTTTTTCTTTGTATTGTTTTGTAGTATCTTATATTTTTAGTACTTTAATGTAAATAACTGGTACGAGATTTAGAAATTTTAGTAATTTCGAATTTATCTCACTTGATATTTCGTATATTTCTATTGTTTCAAGATGTTGATTAAAGTCTTTCAATAATACTGAAAGAGCGATCTATAAAATTTTGTTGGATCTGAACTGCCTGAGCAAAACATAAAACTTAAATATTTTATATTCTCCTGGGTGTGGATGTGAGTGTGCGTGTGGTGTGGGTATCAGTTGAAAGAAAAACTACACCCACACCCACACCCACACCCACACCCTAGCTGTGAATAATAATGCACTTTAATGATCATTTTTCTATTGTTTTCTATTTTAGTTTAATCCGATAATGATATAATATATTTGAGATAATCTTTTCATGTGCTCTCAGTTTTTAATAATTTGTATTTGTGAATTGAGGACATTTTTTTGAAATAAAAACTCAGTATTGATTTGCAATCAAAAGATGCTTTCTTTATATATGTAGAAAAAGCATCATTATGACATGATATATAAGGAGAATAATATTGACATAGTCAAGGGCTTATCGTTCTTCTTTTGCAAACAGTAATGATGAATAACACTTCTTTGTTTTTTGTTCTGCTGCAATCTTTTGAAATGTTTTTTTTCCAAACGTGCAGAAAAGTATATCACTGACAAAGAAATTGATCAAAATATTGGGTGTTGATCATCGCTTCACCCACACCCGCATCACATTTTTTCTTTTTGAACATGTTAGTGCAAAGAAATAATAGCAAAAAGGCGGTATCGGTGTGATGTGGGTTAAGAGCCATTTCATATGTATACCCACAGTATACCGAAACTCTTCCACACCCAGCTCTCATAAAGTGTTGAAGTCTGTTGTTGCTTGTTCGTGCACAGCTTCACCTAATACAACGAAAGCTACTTTCATCGACTTTATACTCACTCCGAGAATGATAAGCGAATCTTGCATATGACAAGATCTAATAGCTGGATACTCATGAACGAAAGGTAGCACTTAACTTTAGTAGCAAAAGTTCAATCATTAATTTCATTGCTGAATGCCGAAAATTAATGGATCCATGATATTTTTCCCGTGTATTTTTTTTCTACATTTATCTTTACTGTAAAAGATTACACAATGCCTACTTTTTTCATAACATAGGTGAATGTGGGTGTGATAAACAGAAGAACATCCACACCCACACCCTCATTATTTCCTATGACCCCACTCGTTCTTCAATATGTTTTAGGTGTCCTATATTCGAAAAAATTCTTCATATTGCATCTCTCAGCGATTGACTTGTCCGAGTATTTTAGTCAAGCATTGAAAACGTCTCGCCATGAATGGCACTCAATTGAATTATCAACAAACTATTTTCATGCCTCGAGCAAGACAAGAATATTACCATCGATGCAGAGTTAAGTAAAAACAAAAAATAAATGAATATTGATTCAAAACAATGCTTTGTATTGATTCAGCTCATTCGACGGATCGAAAATGAGTATAATGCGTATGTATCGTGACAGTTGAATTTTTATTCTCAAATAATAAATAACTTCTGCAATAGAATATTTGAGATCAGATAGTTGCAATTTATCAAACTTTTCCATCTCTACGTTAATATTTTATCTTTCTATAATAGCTATTCATTGATGAACATGATTCATCGGTCAGCACATCTTATTTTAAAGAAGTCAAGAATTAATCAGTAGTTTTACCCAGAAGAGTTCCATGAATTTTTTCTGTGCAGAGACTGAAACTATTATAAATTGTTGCACGTGATTATCGTTTGAAAAGTAAGTATATTGCCTTCAGATGGTTAGAAAACGATGTTTTTATATTATTTATCCATGGCTTATGTTACTATTGTTTTTGATTATCATATTCTTACATCGAAATAGAAACTTAACGAACTTTGCACGAGCATACAATACACCATATGCTAGAGATATCTTTGCTTAGAACAATTAGCCGAATGATTATCATCGATTTGACACTCGAATAACTCTGAAGGAATTGTTTCAAGATTACTTTGTAAAACTCGAAGATTTCGCTTGGATTAAAAAGCCAACATTGGACTCAATTTGTATGAATCACGACCGAATCATTTTAAGAAAATATTTGATGGTTCTTATCCACATACATCTCTTACACAGTGGTTGTTCGCTTCAATACTAAATGAAACTGACGTATCCATTTATCTTACTGTTGAAATAGGCATTTTCATGGGAAAATCGACAATAAATATAGGTTTGATTTTTCGTAATGATAGATGCTTGTCAACAACTATTTTACTTTGCATTGATACGTGGCTCAATGGATTAGAGTATTAGATTTATTATGACTTGCGACACATGATGCGTATCGAATATGGTAGACCGATCATCAACGAATTGTTCATTGCTAATATCATAGCCAACAACTTAATTAAATCTATTATACCTTTTCCGACCACATCTATATTAGGTGCATGATTTTTGCTTGAAAAGAAGATCGTATCGCAAGTAATTTATTTCGATAGTGCTCACTTACAAGGTGAAACATATGTTGAACTCAAGTTCTACTGAACACTTCTCCAACCTGACGAACTTCTCACTGGAGATGATTGGGATTCGTGATCTGTATGTTCTGGTGTATTTGACATTTTGTAAAAGTACACAAGTAAATATCGTAGTGATAGGCAATACTTGGTACATAAAAAAGAAGAAATCATTATATAATTAGTTACGTATTCAATTCGATATTATGATCTCTAATTCATAATGGCTGTTTAGCATGATATATAGTTTAATGCTAGTGAGAAAAATCAATCATCAGTTTGTTTGAATAAAATTACTTTCACAAGAAGTAGATTATTCATTAACTCTTGCTTCCTAGGCTGAGCAGTTAATAGTATTTTAATTGTCTATGATTCTATTCGGAATAATTCGCTAGAACATGATTGTATGACTCATGGACATTATGTTGATAATCTGTTAGCGAACATCAAATAATTTTGATCCTACGAATCATTGTAAAGAATAAAAAAGATCAATTCGGAAAGAGAAATGATGCTGGTTTAATTCTGTAGTACTGGACTTGTGCGTCTCATTCTCATTTGTTTCTTTTTCTGTTTGTTACTGGTGAGATCTGAGTTGAAGCTGCCTCGTGTCAATTTCTCATCTAATATGTTAGGCTTTGACAAACAGTATATCGGAGAAAGTCAAGCAAACGTGAGAAAGCTTTCTTGAAAATGTGGGAATGAAGAGAGAACCAGTGATCAGTTACGACTTTGATTTTGTACCGTTTACTTCTTGACATTTTCCTTTTCGACACCTAACAATCAAGCACTCTCAAGGTGAGATGTGATGTTTAGGCGAGAATGAGTGTTCTTTTTTCTAATGAACAAATAACCATGATTGTTCTGAAATTATTTGGAAACAAAGAAAACACTACGATACTTGTCATTTTTCTTTCTATACAACGAATTTACCTATTGCATTAGCATGAACACTGTCACTCATGAGCTCATGTCTTGATCACATGTTCATTGTCATTTCAAGTCATAAAACTGTCTATGTTTTTGAAAAATGCGTCTTGAGTTTCTTTACAAGATAATATGAAAAATATGGGAAAATATCTTTGATCAGCTTGAACTGATGCATTCGCTCACAAAAGAAAAATGGTCAGTACTTTCTTCAGTAATCTCTAATAAAGTATTTCCATATAGAGTGCCTGGTCCTAAATCGATCAATGATTCCAGTGCTTTTTGAGAAAAATATTGATACCTTGGCTTCGCGACATCCGTTTGCGATCATCTTTGTTTTTCTGGGATAGAGTTATCGACACTCTATATTTCTGCTGTGTTTCTTTTCAAAATTAATTATTTGTAAATGAGTAATACAGATTACAAAAACGCTGAGTTAACACTTTTACTCGTTCTATTGATGATCTAATTCGTTCATCCAATGTATGTTTTTTGGCCTAATATGATTTTTACATGGAATTTATCGGTAAAACTCAGACAAAAATCAGAAAAAATCTTTCGATATGATAAAAAAATTATATTACTCGATTCCTCTCGTTTTTTTTTTTGATCAATCGTCGTCATCACTTTCACTCTTATTATCACATTACTTTTGTCACCAAATTAGAGCACTTGGCATAATTTGATCACGATAGCTATTTTATTGGTCTAATTCGATCACCTAATAGAGAATATATGGAGGTTGCAATGAAATATCGAAAATTGTGTTTCCGCCACCCAAAATTCAAAATTCAAGTGTGATGTTGAAACAAAAAATGTAGTACGGATCAAGGGCTATCTGTATATATGATGAAGAGTAATATGGACGAGTAATACAAGTTTTTTTGCATAAACAAGAGAAGGTATTTTTTTGAGTAATTCATCAGTTTATTTTATATAAACTGCGAATATTTCGAGTTTTTATATGATTTTTTTAGAAAAGCTCACTATAGAACGAGTTTTTTTCTCGAACCAAACCGTTTTTACTGATATCGATAACTATTTACTCATGGGTTGTTGAATTTGAATATTTCTGTTAAGTGAATATTTATTGAAAAATGCAGAATATATTTTATCACGTCTCTGTAATATTTATTTTTATTATGGCAACTAAATGAAATCAATGTTCGTCCTTTCAATTTAACATATATTTATTTTCATTCCGTATTATTCATAGCAAAACTTTCATTGGGGCATAAAAGATAACAAAGTAAAACTGCTGTGAGAAACAGAGTATATTTTCAATTGATACGTTATTTCTATGTATGACAAACATTTAGATAGTGCATAAAGATGATGTAGAATCTGCAATTTTATGAAGTTTTCTATCCATCGGGAGACTACGAGCCTGAAAAGTTGTGCCAATAGACTATGAAAGTAGAGTTTTCAGCTGTATTGATACAGAATCAGAATATTAAACATGATGAAGCTACTTTAACCATAGTGAGAAACTAGTTAGTCTTGATTGCAGACAATGTTGTGAGTAAAATCTATCCTGTCGGTTAATTCATTCGACCGTTATAGAATGTATCAAAGATATCAATGCCTTCGTCACAACATGACGGTAGGTAAAAAAGAACAACCGCATGTTTTTCGCGGCCATTGAGACACTTTGTAACAGGTAGATTAAGTTTACTTGTTGTATCCGTCGATACTTATCAATAATCATGTTTCAGAAAAACACCGAAAGCAAATCGATAGTCTTACCTAATATCTGTAGTTATTTAAAAACACATATGAATAGTAGAGAGGTTTATTTGACTAACTATTGTACTATGAGAAAAGTGCAAAATCATTCATGTAGATCTACCAATCAATCCGAACCGATCTCACGGATTGAGGAATACAGGTAATGATAAAAAGTATACCGATTGCAACTTAGATGTGGGTGTCCTTTTCATCAATCCATCTTGCCATTTATCGTTACTACCAAAGATTCTGATGTTTATTTTCGATGGTATCTAGAATTGCGTTTATGTTGATTAGTCGAAAACTCAAGTTCAATATACTTCAATATGAATTTCATGATTTTTATATTCGCAATTTTATATAAAATAAACTGATAAATTACTCAAAAAAATGCCTTCTCTTGTTTATGCAAAAAAACTTTTATTACTCGTCCATATTACTCTTCATCATATATACAGATAGCCCTTGATCAGTACTACATTTTTTGTACCAACATCACACTTGAATTTTGAACTTTGAGTGGCGGAAACACAATTTTCGATATTTCATTGTAACCCTCATGTGTTTTCTATTAGGTCATTGAATTAGATCAATAAAATAGCTATCATAATCAAATTATGCCAAGCGTCCTAATTTGATCACAAAATTAACGTGATGATAAGAGTGAAAATGATGACGACGATTGATCAAAAAAAATACGAGATGAATCGAGTAATATAATTTTTTTATCATATCGAAAGATTTTTCTGATGAAACAATTTTTTGTTTGAGCACTACCGACAAATTCCATGTAAAAATCAAATTAGTCCAAAACACATACATTGGGTGATCGAATTAGATCATCAATAGAACGAGTAAAAGTGTTAACTCAGCGTTTTTGTAATCTGTATTACTCATTTACAAATAATTAATTTTGAAAAGAAACACAGCAGAAATGTAGAGTGTCGATAACTCTATCCTGGAAAAACAAAGATGATCTCAAACGGATGTTGTGGAGGCAAGATATCAATATTTTTCTCAAAAAGTACTGGAATTAGTGATTGAATTAGGATCGATCACTCTGCTTTACTACTCAAGATATTGGTGCAGCTTTCTTTTCACAAATAATAACAACTGTAATAATATTTTCAATAATTAATTAATTAATTCTATTATAAAATTCAAATTGTCCACTTCTGAAAACCTTGTGTTCAAGTTTTGTTTGATCAAGCAGGAGTGTCTTACATTGCTTGGACCATACTTCTTTCTAATTAATCAATTGAACAAAAAGACAGTGGATCACCAAATAGTTTTAACTGCCAAGCTCTTTCTTTCAGAAGTAACATTCTTAATAGCAAATGATCATATTCTTGAAATAGTAAACTATTCATAGCAAAATATCTGTTAATAGTTTCGAGCATGGATTACCAGCCAATCTACTGCTTTTCTCACGATCTTCTGTAAATATGTCTACAACTGATCTTCTTCTAATTGTTCAAAGACGTTGAAAATTTTCTTTGCGAATAACTCATAATGTTCGAAAGCGTTTACCAAGCGTGCAAATTCATTCACACTAATAAGATAATAATTAATAATGTGAACAACGAACGATTTTCATGTTTTCATTAAATAAAACAGAGATAGTGTTTCATCACTGTATTCAATAAAAACTTTTGTAAGATTATTTTGTAATGTATAATCGATAGTTCTCTCTGAATTCATCAAAAGTTATTCTAAGGAAAAATGATTGACAGAAATCAAGGGTTATGTCTAATAAATTTCGTCGAATTCTTTTGAATCATTCTTGTCAGTATGGTAGCTAGAGTAGGGGTGGGAAGTTACCGTTACCGTTCCCAGGTAACGGTAACGGGGAGTTACCAGTTTCCGGGGAACGGGGGAACGGGCCTATTATAAGGGGTACCCTTAGGTCCTCAAGTCCCATACTATGGGTACCCTTAGGTCCTCAAGTCTTATACTGCGGGGATATCCTTAGGTCACTAAGTCCTCTTATTGGGGGGTACCCCTGGGTCCTCAAGTCCCATACTATAGGGGTACCCTTGGGTCGTCAAGTCCTATAGTACGGGAGTACGCTTAGGTTCTCAAGTCCTATTACTTTGGGGACACCCTTGGGTCCTCAAGTCCTACTATCAGGGAGTACCCCTGGGCCCTCAAGTCCTACTATTGGGGAATACCCTGGGGTCCTCAACTCATATTATTGGGGAGTACCCTTGGGTCCTCAAGTCTTATTATTGGGGGATGCTCTTGGGTTCTCGAGTCCTATTATTGGGGAGTACCCTTGGGTCCTCAAGCACAAATGCCAAAGCTGTATTTTCGCCGTGTTGCATTGAGTAGGAGCCCATACATACATCCATCAATCGATAGAGCACCCTCGATAACCCTATGATTGGCCCGAACATAGCTATGTGTTGTCCTTACAATAAGGGAAAAAGGCTCCTGAAATCTGATTGGTCTATTTTTGGACCAATCAAATGACAGGATTCTATTTCTCAGTGATGGGATTGGTGGGGACCCCCACATATACCCATCAATCGATAGAGCACCCTCGATAACCATATGTTTGGCTCAAACATACCCATCGCTCTCCCTCACAATAAGGGGAAAAAATCTGAACCTCGTCGGGCGCCCCCAAAGATAGGACTTGCGGACCCAAGGGTGTCCCCCAATAATAGGACTTGAGGGTTCAAGGGTACCCCTATAATATAGGCCTGAAGGACCCAAGGGTACCCCCATGGTATAGGACTTAAGGACCCAAGGGTACCCTCATAGTATAGGACTTGAGAACCTAAAGGTACCCCCTTATAATGCCGTTCCCCCGTTCCCTGGGAACTGGTAACTCCCCGTTACCGTTCCCGGGTAACTGGTAACGGAACAGTTACTAGTTACCTGGTAACTGGTAACTACCCGGTTACCAGTTACCGGGGAACTGGTAACTTTTTCCCCTGCAACCGTTACCGTTACCGTTCCCAGGGAACGGTCCGGGAACGGTAACTTCCCACCCCTAAGCTAGAGTAGTAATATGACTTTGCTCATTTCAACGATCAATTAATCCCAAAACAGATATGTTCGTTATCTTTATCACATGGCTCTAATATTTCATTACTTTGAATCTACTCTGCAACACAAAAAACGAATGCAAATAAAAAGTCATTTTCGTACGAAAAATAAACTACGGTGTGCATGCGACTGCCGGTATAGATATCATACAAACACTCACCACTAGTCCCACTGCCCACATCCAGAGTCACATACCCACCCATTTTCGAATACTATCCAAAAACTGCTCAAAAATCATACCATGAACTTCACCAGCTAAACTTCGTTGCTCTATGAAAAATCATACCTCAAATCTCTTTCTCTACATCAAGAATCATTTGATTATAAATACAGCACCAATCTTTGCAACACAAAAATCTTGATCATGAAATATTCAAACAAATCTATAAAAATCCATGACCATATGATCTTCGATCAGCTGATCGAGTCATAACGTTTGCTTCGAAGTGAGCAAAAGTGGTGAACAGAAGTGTCATAAGGAATGCTCGTTTACCATGTGATTTTGAGTGAGCTTACTATTCTGTTGTATGCCAAATATTTGAGTCCCTTACCGTCCGCCGAAATTTAGAGTGGTATGCAATTTATGAAAGACGGAACCTGAGGCTTGATAGTTGTTGTTTTTGAAATATGTGCTCTTTTGCAGTTTACTTGATCTCTTAATGGTGTTTCGATTCGAATGCAGGTGAAGGCTTCTAGGTGTTTTGATTGTTAGGATCGCATATGTAGGTGAGGTAGGCTAGTAAATGTATACTTGGTGTGGATGGTGGTTTTTCTTCAGATTTCTCGTTGAGATATGCTTTTTTTTGAAAGGAAAAGCGTATATGGTGATGTGAAGAGTCCATCTGATATCAATAATTTGCAAGTTGCTGGAATAAGTGTTGTGTTTTGAAGTATCATGATTTAGTGATGTAATTGTGTAGCAGAATATGTGATTGGGATATGTGAGCATAGGGGAAGAGGAAGGAGCGAATGGCTGAGCGGATGTATGTGTTGAGCAGGTTTGATTGAAGTTTGGAAGATG
>CAJNOL010004855.1:1492-13586 GCA_905250125.1 Rotaria sordida
CCAAGAGTTCCCAGAGTTCCAAGAGTTCCCAGGGTTCCAAGGGTTCCCAGGGTTCCAAGAGTTCCCAGAGTTCCAAGAGTTCCCAGAGTTCCCAGAGTTCCAAGGGTTCCCAGCGTTCCAAGGGTTCCCAGGGTTCCAAGGGTTCCCAGGGTTCCAAGGGTTCCCAGGGATCCAAGAGTTCCAAGAGTTTCAAGAATTCCAAGAGTTCCAAGAGTTCCAAGAATTCCCAGAGTTCCAAGGGTTCCAAGAGTTCCAAGGGTTCCAAGGGTTCCAAGAATTCCAAGAGTTCCCAGGGTTCCAAGAGTTCCAAGGGTTCCAAGAGTTCCCAGGGTTCCAAGAGTTCCCAGAGTTCCAAGTGTTCGAAGAGTTCCCAGGGTTCCAAGGGTTCCCAGGGTTCCAATGGTTCCAAGAGTTCCAAGGGTTCCAAGAGTTCCAAGAGTTCCAAGAATTCCAAGAGTTCCAAGAGTTCCCAGAGTTCCAAGGGATCCAAGAGTTCCCAGGGTCCCAAGAGTTCCAAGAATTCCAAGAGTTCCAAGGGTTCCAAGAGTTCCAAGAGTTCCAAGAATTCCAAGAGTTCCAAGAGTTCCCAGAGTTCCAAGGGATCCAAGAGTTCCCAGGGTTCCAAGAGTTCCAAGAATTCCAAGAGTTCCCAGAGTTCCAAGGGTTCCAAGAGTTCCCAGGGTTCCAAGAGTTCCCAGAGTTCCAAGGGTTCCAAGAGTTCCCAGGGTTCCAAGAGTTCCCAGAGTTCCAAGGGTTCCAAGGGTTCCAAGAGTTCCCAGGGTTCCAAGAGTTCCAAGAGTTTCCAGGGTTCCCAGAGTTCCAAAAGGTTCAAGAGTTCCCAGGGTTCCAAGAATTCCCAGGGTTCCAAGAGTTCCAAGAATTCCGAGGGTTCCAAGAGCTCCCAGGGTTCCAAGAGTTCTGAAGAGTTCCAAGAGTTCTCAAGAGTTCCAAGAGTTCCCAAGAGTTCCCAGAGTTCCTAGAGTTCCAAGGGTTCCAAGAGTTCCAAGAGTTCTCAAGAGTTCCAAGAGTTCCCAGGGTTCCAAGAGTCCCAGGAATTCCAAGAATTCCAAGAGTTCCCAAGAGTTCCAAGAGTTCCCAGGGTTCCAAAGGTTCCCAGGGTTCCAAAAGTTGCAAGAATTCCAAGAGTTCCAAGAGTTCCTAGAGTTCCCAGGGTTCCAAGAGTTCCCAGGGTTCCAAGAGTTCCCATGGTTCCAAGAGTTCCCAAGAGTTCCCAGAGTTCCCCAGGAGTTCTGAATTCATGGAATCCGGCCACGTCTCACAAATTTGCACGAGATTTAAAAAATAACTCTAGTAGTCTATTAAGATCTATTCATCAATTCACTACAATGCTAATCTTATTAGACTTTCGCTTCCTTTGCAACCTGTTTTACATCAACATTGATTATATTTTTCTATCTCATCTATATGCATTCACTCATGATAGATAGACGAGTACTGGTTTTATTATTCATTATCTTTCTCTTGAATTTCTTTTTCAATAAGCTCTTATAAATATATCTTGATAATTGACTAACATCAACTAATTCTATCATTAATAAAGTCCATTAACTTTGAATTTTAAATAAAGTGTACTATTCAACAGTGAATTGATAATATTTTGAATCAACAAAACTTATTTGCTGTAGTACGTGGAGAAAACATCATCAGAGAGAGAATAATTTACAATATACAAATATTTAGTAACTATAAATTAGAAATGATGTGTAATCTATTTCTCAAATTCTATTATTTTAGTTTGATTTGCACCGATGAGATATCGAAGTATGATCACGTATAGGATGTGAGTGTGTCAATATATCAATAATAGTATCCATATACCTATAGTCACAACCACACTCTATATTGCTAAAGCCATTCTAATGTACGACCAGTAAATTTATTCAAACAAAACTTTTCAAAATTTGTCAATGTTGTTTGAATCTAAAAGACAAATGAAATAAATTAAAATAAGTAGAGTGCCAAACCCTAATTTGATCACGAATTTTTTTCTTTTTAGAAAAAAGCTCATAACTTCTCTACCCAACATCCGTTCGAAATACTTTTTAGTTTCCGGGATAGAAAAAATATTTCTCTATCTTTCTGTCAATTTTTTTTTCAAAAAAAAATTTTTGTTGATGAGCAATAATCGTTGGAAAGAGACCTACTCTATTTTTTTTTCCGTTCTGCTCGATTCCTAATTCGATCACTCCATGTATTTTTTTTTCCTAATTTGATCCTTACAGCTATTTCGATAGGAAACTTCGGGACAAAAGTTGTTTCGACATGAAAAGTGTCTTTAATTGCAAAAACAATTACACCATTGGATTCCTCAGCTCAAAATCTATATTTCTATATATATTTTTTTTATTGTGAGGTGTAATTTTCATTGAGTTTTTGCTTATTACAACAAGAAGATGTTGGTGATCAAATTAGGGAACTGATCTTAATTCGATCACGCAAGCTATTTCAAGTTCCTAATTGGATCACCTAATGTAAAATGCATGGCGTTTCAAGGAGTGATTGAAAATTCGATGCGCGGTTCTCATTTTACGGAATCTCGACTTGGTCCCGTTACAAAAGTTGTAGTATACATCAACAGCTATCTATATACAGAATATGAACGTCGTAACTTCTACTTAATATAGTATAGAATGCTCTGGAGTATTTCAAATCATAAAAAATCAAAGTTTCATACTTAATAGGTCTGAAAAATAGGAATCCAATAAAGCTAATCTTATATTCTGACTCAGCATGAAAAGCTGAGTCGACTCGTATGAATTTCGACAAATTTTTTTTTTCGTCTAAAAAATTACGTTTCGCCTCATGATGCGCTAGGTCAAACATTCGATATGATAGAGGAATCGCTTTTATCGTCTAGCCATGGACGACTTTGAGTTCTGCTAACATTTTATACCAGTTGAATGGGAATATCTTTTTTTTGTAAGAACATCTTTATCATATTCATTGTTTGACCTAATGCATCATGAGGCGAAACGTAATTTTTTAGACGAAAAAAAAAATTTGTCGAAATTCATACGAGTCGACTCAGCTTTTCATGCTGAGTCAGAATATAAGATTAGCTTTATTGGATTCCTATTTTTCAGACCTATTAAGTATGAAACTTTGATTTTTTATGATTTGAAATACTCCAGAGCATTCTATACTATATTAAGTAGAAGTTACGACGTTCATATTCTGTATATAGATAGCTGTTGATGTATACTACAACTTTTGTAACGGGACCAAGTCGAGATTCCGTAAAATGAGAACCGCGCATCGAATTTTCAATCACTCCTTGAAACGCCATGCATTTTACATTAGGTGATCCAATTAGGAACTTGAAATAGCTTGCGTGATCGAATTAAGATCAGTTCCCTAATTTGATCACCAACATCTTCTTGTTGTAATAAGCAAAAACTCAATGAAAATTACACCTCACAATAAAAAAAATATATATAGAAATATAGATTTTGAGCTGAGGAATCCAATGGTGTAATTGTTTTTGCAATTAAAGACACTTTTCATGTCGAAACAACTTTTGTCCCGAAGTTTCCTATCGAAATAGCTGTAATGATCAAATTAGGAAAAAAAAATACATGGAGTGATCGAATTAGGAATCGAGCAGAACGGAAAAAAAAATAGAGTAGGTCTCTTTCCAACGATTATTGCTCATCAACAAAAATTTTTTTTTGAAAAAAAAATTGACAGAAAGATAGAGAAATATTTTTTCTATCCCGGAAACTAAAAAGTATTTCGAACGGATGTTGGGTAGAGAAGTTATGAGCTTTTTTCTAAAAAGAAAAAAATTCGTGATCAAATTAGGGTTTGGCGCTCTATTTAAATATTACTTCATTTGATGTATAAAAATAGGGTGAAAGTAAGAATGACCATATATTCAACATAAGAGGGTGTGGGTGAGTGTGCGGTGTGGGTTTGGGTGTGCGTGTGTGGGTGTCGGTGTGGGTATGTGTGAGATGGGTGGTGTGGGTGTGGATGTGGGTGTGGGTATTGATATCTTTTATCCACCCACACCTACATCCACACCCACACATCCACACCTACACCCACCCGCACCCACACCCACACATCCACACCCACACCCCACACCCACACATCCACACCCCACACCTACACCCACATCCACCCTTTCTTACAATTTTTTTCCACTCTTCCAACGCATGTTCTGCAGTCGCTACGTTGAGTCCCTCTCAATGAAGTGCATATTTCATAAGAATTGAAAGAAAAGACGAAACACAAGAGTCCAAAGTAAACAAAGATGAGGACAGAAAGCGTTGCCATACCGCAATAGTAAGAAACGAGCCATTTGAATAAAAGCAAATAAGTCGTGTAGCACGCAACGAAAATTCCAAGCAACAACAATAAAAACATATTATTGAGTTTATTCACAATATTTTTGCTTCAATTGCTTGGCTATGGTAAGTAGATGATTAGAAAAATTTGAAAATCACACGCAACTATTGCGAGTTTTATATATTAGCACTAAGACATGGCAAACAAGCTATTTAGTTTTCTTCTCCTATTTTTGTATTAATTTTAGTTTTCAAAGAGGCGAGAAACGAAAATACAAGCATGTTGTAAATGCAAATTTAATACGAGTATGTAGAAAAAGAAAATGAAAACAATAGTAAGATTTTAGTGTGAATAAGAGTAATAGCGGAAGAGTTTTCGGTCGCACAACTAATTTACACAAATTAAAATCAGAAAGCGATGCGCAAAACTGAGGATAGACAACGTCAGTTCACTCAATTATTTCAAGTACTTACCAGGACAAACTTCAAAACTCAAAGTAATGTGATGCATTAAAAATCAGTCAATTCGTGTCACAGGACCACAAGTCAAATTGTTAGCGAAACAATTTTTCACACGAATATTTATGAGAAACTCTGAGTGACGCGATTGTGCTTCGAAACCAGTGAGCGAAATTTTGCCTTTCTACCAGTTTACTCATGACTACAGAGAAATCAACAGAAATACCCGCGGGGCAAGTTCGCACATTAGCACAATTCTTCAGCTTGAAGGCTGCTCAGGTGAAGCAATCCGACTAAAACAGAGTGTGGTTGTGAGTGGACGCGAAAGTGGGTATCGCTATTTTCCTCTCTCACATCTACGCTCCACCCGCACCCACAAACTCACACCCACCGACATCTACACCCACACCCACGCCCACAACAACGCCCACCCTTACTGCGCCGGAGAAAAAGAGGACAACTTCGTTTTTTTTCTTTGAAAATTTGATTTTGAAAAAATGCAAAAAAATTGCACTTTTTGGCTTTTTAGCATCAAATTGAGTTTTTTCTTGAGGTTTTTAGATACAAAAAGGTAGTTTCGCCTTCTTAAAATGTGCTCGTTAGATAGGGAGCATTTAAATCCATATACCCAACATAAAAAGTGAAAAACGAAAAACCTGAAAATTTTGGATCGGAAAACGAGTCCCCTTTAACAACTGAAAGAAATATAACACCCTCTAGCAAAAATATAGTGTGACATAATACAATCGACTTTCTTTAAGTAGCAATCGATCTCTTCAAGACAGCTTATATTAATTTAATAGCAAAACTTTCGAAAAATGTTGGAAGAAATCGGCAAATCGTTCGAATGGCAGTTAACTGCCAGCTTCGATCAAAAATTAACGATATTTGTGTTTTTTACCTGCCTCATATTTGTTTGAACTTTTCATTCGTCTCAATCCTATAGTATTGTTTATATTCAACATGATTTGTCTGTCCCTCTTTTTTGCTACTAAGTTCATCAAGTTCGGTTGTTAAAAAGACAAGAACCAAAATCCATGTGACGTAACTGCGAATTTAATGAAGCCTCCAAAAACGAGAGACGGACACAATGATAAACTTTTTGTGGGTAAGAGTAAAAATCGAAACGCTTTCAGTCGCAAAACGATCTGCACAGATGAAGGTCAGAGCTTAACGATCAGAGAGTAATGTCCGGCAATAAACAGAAAAGGATACCGATCATCATAGTCGGATCCATAATAATGAGCGCAAAGAGCTTTGCTTCACTGAATAATTTAAGAGTTAGAGGGACACTCGTAGCAATGTGAAACATTAAGGGTCAATTACTTCGAGGCACAAAGTAATTCGTCAAATTGTACTCGCCAACATATCCACACGCAACATTTCCGCGTCGACATTTTCACGCACAACATTGTTGCGCGTGACATATCCGCTCACGACACTTACACGCAAAACAAAATTTAGGGTATGGATGTCCATGTGCATGTGGGATATGAGGGTGGCTGAAGGTGTGGATGTTAGTGTTTCTTTAACACCCACCCACACTCACTCCCTGTATAAGTCTTTTTAAAAAGTGAGACAATGTTTAAGTAATCAAAACATGATCGTTAAGCCAGCATGTATTACCTTTTTCAGGAATGCTTCCAATTAGAATTATGATTTTACAGAGGAGAACTTTCATTCAATTTTTTGATCATGATCAATATCCAACTTAATAGCACTATAGTATGAGAACTATACACATCCCAATCTGTTGAAGAGATAATTTTACTTTTGAAAAATTCTTGCTCTCAATAAAAAGCTTATATTTAATAATACTTGTTAACAGATTGTAGATTAAATGGCGACGGCTGTTAATTACCAGCGCAAACGTGCGTTAGTTATTGGTATCAATGATTATCATAGGAACCCATTGCAATGTTGTATTAGTGATGCTAAGGATTTAAAAGTAGCGCTTGAACGTATTGGATTCGACGTACTACATGGCACTGATCTCAATCTTGGTCAATTCTACGATATGATTAATAAATTCGTCTCCGAAATCCAGCGTAGGGATTTAACATTAGTTTATTTTGCTGGACATGGGAAACAAAGTGATAATGAAAATTACTTATTACCCTCGGACTATGATTATGATTTTCGTGGTAGTGAGCGTGACTATATTATGAATCATGCTATTAATGTACAATACATAATGAAGAAAATAGAGGATAAACGCTGTTGTATCACGATATTAATATTTGACTGTTGCAGAAAACCCGTGAAACATCGAAATCCAGACATGCAGGGCTTATCAGCTATGCACGCACCATCACATGCTTTAATAGCGTTCTCTTGTGCACCTGGTAAAACAGCACTTGATGAAACACAAAATGGTAGAAATAGTATTTTTACTGGAAGTCTGTTAGACCACATTGAAAAACCCAATACACATATCGAAGACATCTTTATGAATGTTGCTCGTGAGGTTCAATCGATTACTGACGGATTTCAGCGACCATTTAGATCAACTGATCTTGCTGAAAAGATCTATCTAGTGTCCAATAACATCTCAGGTAAGCAAAGAATGATTTGGGCCAGATGTGGTAAGAATATAGTTAGTCAAATTATGAACTATTTCACCTTTCACTGCATCAACTGAAAAGGGAAGTACTTCAGCTGTTTAATCCTTTGACCGCCGCCGCCGTTTATCAACGTCAGGAGCTTCATTTTCGTGTGAACTAAAGTAATCATTCATAATGAATATTTTTTCGATATATTTTCATAGAAACAAACACTGGACATCATGCACTTTCCAAATCACCATTTATTAAGACACGTTCTAGAATCATTCCATAAAAAACGAACAAATTTTTGCACAATCGGTTCTTTCTTCCCTTAAGTCGGTAGCCAAAGAGTTAAAAACTTTTCACTTCATCATTTTGCTATAAGTAAGTCTCAGTCAGCCTAAAAAATCTCGTAAAGCGTTCGTGTCCATCACTCATCCGTTCCTAAATATTATTAAACGTATGTCAAAGAAAAGGTTTTTTATTGATTTTCTTGTAAAATTGTTTCTCTATCAGACTACAGATTTCGGAGATTCATTATAGTCAAGAAACTTGATAACAGGTATTAATATATCCAGATTCCAAATATTGAAGGTTTAAGAGTGAAACATCAGCTCTCAAACATCTTTTATATATCAAAAGCAAAAAAATAATATAATCTTTAAGTTGCACTTCAAGTGTGAAAAAAATTCAAGCTTATTTATTGCTAGTGATTATGTACATCCAAAATGATGAAAACATAATATATATCGACAGCATGAACAATAACAATATCAGAAGTTGAACATTTTTTCTTAAAGACAATCAGAAAGAAAAACAAGTTTCAACATCATTACGAAAATACTCAAGATGAGTTTTTGTTTATCCGCTCTCAAGTGACCTGTAATGTATGAGTTTACAGAAGAGAGGTTCTGTCACCTGAGAATATTCGATTGATGATAGGCCTCTCCCCATATTAGAAGCCCTTCACCGAGGCTGCTAATTGATCCTGCAAACTTTGACTGAACTTTGCTGGGAAAACCTATAAATTTAACTGGAGAAATTCCTAAAAAGGACCTTATATTACAGGTGAAGATTTTGGTTATTTGCACTCTTTACACGTTTCGTACCATGAAAATTTGATATCCTTAGTTCCAGAAGGGAGATTAAAATGAGATTGGTTTTGCAAAGAGATATCATCATATTACCTGTGAAAGATATGACCATGAATGTTACTAGGGTAATAGAGAAACGATTTTTCTTGAAAGAAAAAGCCTATTTTTTTGGATGTAGATGTGAATATGTTAGGTGTGAACGTGGGGTGCGTATTATACTTCTCTTCTACCGCACCCATCTAAACCACCCCACACTTTTATCCACATCCACAAAGACACACCACCCCGCATCAATGCCCACCCACGCCCACCCACGCCCACCCACGCCCACCCACGCCCACCCACGCCCACCCACGCCCACATCAACCCAAACCCATACTCACACCCACACCCAAGGGGGAAAAAGCGGATCCTGGTGGATCCTGTTGGATCCTGGTGGATCCTGTTGGATCCTGGTGGATCCTGTTGGATCCTGGTGGATCCTGGTGGATCTTGATGGATCCTAATGGATCATAGTGGATCCTGACGGAACCTGATGAATTGTAGAATAAATTATTTCAAGCGTACAGAAACGAGGATGGAAAAGTTGATCTTAATGGATATGAGAATTCTTTAAGGTCCAAATAAATTAAGTGAGAAAAGGGAATAGTGACTTCAGAATTTGTAACTAAGTAAAGAGAAAAAAAGATCCAGGATACCGAGATGATTATGTCTGAATTTTGGCATATCATCATGGATTCTGCGCATTTTTTTGATCCATCAAGATTTACGCTTCCTCGATCGGTTTGATATTATTGTAATACATGATGATTTCTATTGCATTCTAGTTATCTCTGATAAATTGTAATGGATTGTGTTGAATTATAGCTAATGGCGGTAATCTGTGACCGCTTTTGGCACACTTCTAGAAATATATTCTAAAATCTCTTAGGACTCTAGAATCCGCTTTTCTCCGTCAAACTAAGGATGTCAGAACTTAGAGCAACCCTCTACCTTAGTCTTAATCCTGTTTTTCCTTGAGAAAGTGTGAAAGAACATTTTGGGCTCCTGAATCTGAAGATTCATGCCATATTTTATTCAGGATTCCGTTTCCAATTTTAATAATACTGGTTTGCAGGATATTTCATTGTGAAAAAAATATTTTTCTCAGGATCTTTTCAAGTTGCCACTCAGATTTCTTTATTATTTTAACATGATGGACCGTACTAGGAGTCACCCTTGATCTTATTCAAAACCTTGATAGGGATTACAGAAAGAATATCGCTTAGATTCGATTATAGTTTTAACAGAATTCGTTTGGGATCTCTGCGTCATGGTCCTCTCCTGGCTTACAGTTTAATAAGACAAAGATCCTACAAGGAATTAATAGAAGAACAATGAAAATCCTCAGGTAGTGAATTCTGCTAAGATTCAATCACGATTCTATCTAATTTTCTTAAGCATTCTTCTTACGAATATCTTTTCTGAACATTTCCAGGGTTGTCTTAGGGTCTCTTCAAGGACAAGCATTTCGGATCCTTCCTAGAGAAGGTCAAGGATGGCCAGGAACTTTCTGAAAGCATATCAAGGTCAGATGAAGATCTTTACCATTTTCATTTAGAGTCTACTAAAGCTTGATCTTGAGGATTGTAACAAGATCTATGACTGATCTAGTTCAGGATTTTGAATAAAATTATGAAATGTTTCCACCGAAATCCTTAACAGTTCCTATTTAAGATTCTTCGAATATTTTTGAATCTTTGAATCTCAAAAACTTAAATTGTGCTTGTTAAATAAAATTTTAACAGTAACTATACTAAAATGGCAATGAAGAATTTGCAATGTGTTTTGTTCCGGTTCTGACAGGAATGTAGAAGATCAAGAAGGTACCTGAATTTCATTCTAATATTCCTTTGTATCTATGTGCCAGTGAATGGAAGAAATCTGACAGAATTTTTGAAGATTTCTCGTCAAAGATTTTTAATATTTATCTTCAATACTGCATGACATCTACAGCATGGAACTCAGTTATTTCTTGAATTTTATTTTCATATAAAACTTGCAAACTCATTAAAATGGAGATTTTAATATCAGTTTAACTGTTGCACTAACTTTTTCTTAAAAAAGCTTTTAGTAAAGGACGAGTACTTCAATAAAACTTGTACTGGATTTTATTTATTCGTGCTAATCAGAAAAATATCTTTTTATTCAAATTGAAATCAACCAGTCATACTAGAATTTTATGATAAGTAATCAATAGATTAAGTTTATATTGAATTTTTGTTCAAATAACTTATGTTTGCATAAAGTTCAAATACAAATTAATAGTTCAGAAGGAATTCGAGATACAGAAGGTTTGAGTTAAATTAAATAGCATGGTACAGTCTACTGCGGTGAACTAATCAGTTTTTTAACTGAACATATAGAAATCAATAATGTGCGTTCATTTCTCTTTTCTGCTTAGAGAATCCTGGAAAAATTTTGACAATCCATCGGATATCATCCTTACAGAATCGAAGTGGAGTTCTGCGAGGTGCAATCAGAAAATATTTTCCAATTAGAAGCCATTGAAATTCTGAGAAGAGCTTGACATAAAGTCAATACAAAATAACTCAGAATTTCTCTAAGATTTTGTTCTAATCATAACAGAATCCTGTTTATTTCGTGCCTACACGTTTTTCTGAGGATTTGACCCTCTATTAACATATTTCTTGTTTTAATTGCATTGGTAAACTGCTCAGGATACTGATAGAATCCTGTTATGAACCTTGTCGAGGTCTTGAAATTCCGTGACTACACGGCTTTCTCAAGATTTAGCAGCTTCTTCGACGATATATGATTGGTAAATAGCAATAAACTGTTACGATCTTCATTGAATCTCAATTAAAATTCTGTCGACATCTTAAAATTTTATAAGTACACACTTTTTTTCGTTTTTCGCATTTTCCCCGGAAAAAATGGTGAACCTATGCAGCGCTGTTGCTGCTTATGTCAGAAATCTAGCTCAAAAAGACTTGAGCTTTTCTCTAGCAAAAATTCAACACTATCTAGTATAATCTTTTGAAATCCAGAAGAATACAGCAGAAATTAACAAGCATCATAATAATCTGAAACCAATCAGGAACACCTAAATCTTGATGGATCTTATTCTACCGTATAAACTGCAGAACTCATTCAGATACTCAAAAGTTCATCGGGGCCCACCAGGCTCTCAATCTCCGAGATTTCTTTTTTCTTTGTTTTCAAAAATTCTAGGGCCAATTCTTCGTCTGTTTACTTTGTTTCCCTGTATTCTAATGGCTTCGGATGGAGTCCAATAGATTGTGGGATGTCTCAAGGTCCGTTTTTCCTTTGTAAAGTAGACTAGTCATAGTTGTATAAATAGCACATGGTGCTCCCATTGATTCATCCAGAACATATTTTGAATTATGCATCCTTATTTCATGAATCTGGTTGATTTCCTTGCTTTTGTGGCTATTCAGAACATTAATCTATCTTCATAAATGATAATGAGTTCTAATGGATTCAAGTGGATCCTGATGGATCCTAATGGATCCTAATGGATCCCAGTGGATCCCAGTGGATCCTACTGGATCCTAGTGGAACCTGATGGATCCTGATGGATCCTAGTAGATCCTGATGGATCCTCGCGGATCCTAAGGGTGTGGGGGTGTGGGTGTGTGGGTGTGGGTGTGTGGGTGTGGGT
>CAJNOL010004856.1:0-13582 GCA_905250125.1 Rotaria sordida
TAAAGCACATTTATATTCTAGTGATTGATTAGTTTCTGAGGGCAACTCTAATCTGTAAGAGATTTTTCATTTTACAAGTTTTAATCAATTTATTGAGGTTAACATAAGATAAGAGAGTTCCACATTTTGACTCCGAAGGACTGCGCTGATTAGCGTTTTTCAACTATGTCGAATGGACACAAATAATACGAAGCTTTTTTTATCGGATGTGTTAATCAGTAGATGTACTCGTTGTTGTGTATTGAATGACTGATGGCTGACTGGTTGAATGAATTCTTGGTTTGTTTGCAGTAAGTGAAATTAAAACCATTGAGCCTTTTTGTAGATGTTGTTAAGTGCCGCAGGACACCGAACAAACATTGTCACTTATGAATTTGATCCTAAATGATGCCACTGCAACCTCTGTTCATCATACTGAAAATCAAAGGTTTCAATATTTATGTTCACAATCATATTAAGAAGAAATTCATGTTTTCCTGTAATACTGTAATACTTGGAAATATATCTTTCTGTCGAAATTAATTCAAATTTTTATTGATTCCATGGTTAAAAAGAGTCTTTCTTTTGGATTTACAAATTAATAAAGTAAAGCTCGCGGTGATTTGATAGGATTTTCGGAGGGATTCTGGGTATTTTATAAAGTTTGCATAAGAACAACAAAGGAAATTCTGTTTTTTAACGAATGATACTTTTTGTTTTTGAAAAGCGTTTCGTTGAGGTAACTTGAACGCGTGGATATAAAAGTCATACAAGACGGACGCTAACGCATTCACACTCTTCAATAAAACATTAAAAAATTTCTGATAGAGTATGTTTAATAATATTTATATAATTTTCTGACATAATGGCAAGTAAGTATATGAGGGATGGTCGCCTTCAGTCAGAATCCAGACTACCATTAAACGATGAAACGTAGCAGCTTCCATGCAGATGCTGATCTGTAACGAAATCTTGGAAACTCATTTTTGTTATCTGATTGCTCACTGTAACCTGTACCCACACTCATATTCACACCCTCGGCCTCAGTTAACAATCAAAAATTAAGATTAAAAAAAAGCTTGAAAAGTGTCAGACGAAATAAAAATTTTCATGTTCTTTGAGCGCTCATTAGATTGGAATTTATAAAATTCACACAATTCCTTTTGTATTCGAATGAGTTTTGAGTTTTATAACATTTAATAGCTGTGACATCGGTAATCCGCATTTTCAATGTGTCTTTCCAATTTCTTTTGGGCGTCCAAACCCAGCGTTCGCTGATATTAACGTGAAAAAACAGATCGTCAACTTTTATCCTGTACAAAGCAGAGGGCCGAATTACATCAAGTACTGCACAGGAATGCTGTCCGAAAAAGAAAAACCAACTAATAAGGAAGCTGTTATCCGGCGGTATACATCAGAAGAGAGATGGTTTTGCACAAAAGTCAACCTGGCTTTAGCATCTGATTCACCCAGATTAGCGGACTTTGGCCCATACATTAAACAGTTGAAGTACGCAGTTGGAATGTCACCCATGACTTTTAGTGGTCGTGTATCTAGAGGTACGTTGTTTATTTTCGTTTTAGTTTTGGCAAGTACTGTTAGATCAACTGGAAAAACGATGCACTGTTCCAATATAATTTTTGCTTTTCATATGCGAATCTGAAAGAGCATCGCTACAAAGCGCTTTATAAAATCATCGACCATGTTATTCCTTTAGAGATCTCCTATAATTCTAAAAACAAGAATTGTTCCTGTTAAAAATGCAAAATTTTATGTCGAAATGTCTTTGACATTTGGCAAAAGGGTGAGACTGAAAATAGTTTTACTTTTTTATGCTGTGTATTTCAACATTAATTTATGTTTTGTATCTTACAAAATATTTTAATATGGAAATCAAAACTATTCCACAGTACTAAAGTTCGAAATAGACTGAGACGGCATGTAATATGTACGAATGAATGATGTTAAGCCCCCCCCCCCCCCCTCAAAAAAAGTCAATTTTCGTGAGAACTGTCAAAATTGAGATAAATACATAGGAAAATAGCCTGTCGTCTGCTCTTTCAAAATCAATAAAAGTTTTTCCTAAAACCTCCGTTTTTTCCCGAAATATTTCAAAGTTTCAGAGAACCAGTTTTCGAAAAATCAGCGGTTTTTTGAAATATCCAAAAATGTTTTTCGTTTTTTCTCGATTTATGATTTTTTGATTTTCGTTCCAAGATTTCTCGGTCCTGATCTTTTCAATATATTTAAATTTTTTTTTTTTTTGAAAGAGCGCGTCGAGATGCAGGGCAATATAGAGTCCTTTTTTTAATTAAGCTTTGTTTTTTACTATGTACACCAACACAGACATCAATTTTTGGCGCGTTTTTTGAGTCATTGAACTTGTGATGCCCTTTTTCCGCTAAAAAAGTATGAATTTAAAAAAAGGACCCTATATTGCCCTGCGTCCTGAGATGCTCTTTCAAACAAAAAAAAATTAAATATATTGACCAAGCCCGAACCGAGAAATCTTGGAACGAAAATGAGCTATTTTTGACCCTTGTTTGGTTCATATCTCTGTTAAACTTCAGTGTATCGAGCTGAAAATTTTACCACAACCTCCTCACATCAGCCCCAACATAAGCTCCAAATTTCAGCCCATTTGAACGTGTCTGAGCTGAGATCGATTTTTGAGGGGGGGGGGGGGCCTTAAGTATACTGATCTCATTTTCTTCTTTCCATCTACCTGTATTCAATTAGTGAAGATCACGGAGAAAAAATACGTAGTATTTTGCTATTACTGTTCAACAATATACACCAACAGTACATATGCTTTAGCCTTACCAAGTCATGTAAAGCACTGGTACGAAAAATGAGATATTATTGATTTTTATGTTTATATATTGTTTTTAACAATAAATATTAAAACATATCTTTTTTTTCTCCAGACTGTAGGTAAGTTGAACAATGCTTCCCATTCATGTTTATACTTATTTCACAAGGCGATAGAAACTCTTATCCAAAGAAAAATTTTGACTTTATCGATAGCCATTTCGTGCATATCCTACATGATAATAGTAAAGCAGCATATTACAGAACTGAGTTAAACAGTGTCGATCTAGTTTATTATTTCTCAAATGACCATTTTTTTGACAAAAAGTGTTTCCTATAATAGATCCTGTTCACTAAGGGAATTTCCCTTAACATTTACTTAACTGCACATGAGAAATATAAAAGTAGTGCTTGATTAACATATCAAACATTTACGTCCTGTTTGATTTGACTATGAAAGATTAGATAAATTGAAAAATAGCCTTTTTGAACCTAAACTGCTGTATTTTAGGTGTGGATCTTTCGCCAGAAGAAATTAAGACCTACGAGGATAAACGTCGGTTCTTTCTCCCAAGCTTTACATCGACATCGAAGACAAAACCATTCAAAGGCAAAAGCGCATTGATTCACATAGACATCTCATCAGAATGGTCGAAATTCTGCATGGAAATTCCCCCTATACATACAAAATATCCAGAAGAAGACGAAGTTCTGTTTTCCTGCTACAATATCTATGAATATGTGAGAACAGAAATGGTAAATGGACAACGCAGGATCAAATTAAATCTGAAAAATTATGAGACATGCTACGATCTTGAGACAAACATCATTCGATAAAATTGGTAGACGAAACTCAAGGTCGTTGACAGATAAAACTTTTATCCATGTTTTTATGCATTTCCTTTGTCATGCAGTAACTAGCATTCACTATGAGGTTGTTCAATTCCACAATGCCATCTCTCTATAACACGCTCTCCTTCTCTTTCTTGTTTTTCCATTCTTGATCTAATTTTTTGTCCTCTTTTTACTAACCCTGTCATATAGATTTTTCTTATTGCGTTCATCATGCTTGAAGGATTAGTCTTCTGCTATATATTATCGTCCATAACTCTTTCCTCATCTAAATAATTCTATCTTGTTCATCGTTATATGTATATATATTTACTATGATTCTCAAATAAACGAGATTTAATTTAGTAGTTATCTTACATTGGCCTACAGAGTAAACTACTAGACGGACTATTATCCTTTTATGTTGACGCTCGAGTAAACTTGTCTTCGATTTTATACTATAACGAACATTGACAGAAACGTTGAATAACTTAAAAGCACTACGGGATGATTGCACGTATATACATAGTGAAACTACAAATCCTGATTCACATACAGTCACATATTCATTTGCATGGAAACTCACTCTATACTCTTACCCAGAGATGTTTTTTTAAATGCTGCTTGTAATTGTTCGAACTCATCATTTTTCGCAGATTTTCCTATACTACTTAGAAGGGCAGGTCTCCAATTGATAAATCGCTTTTTCGTTGAAACTGCGTGCATTATGTAAATACAAATGAACTATGAATACCCTGAAAAAAGTGCGGGCTGATCGCATGTTGGTACGAAGATACTGCACTTTTATGGTATATTTTTAAATGAATGCCGTAGTACCCCTCAGATATATGAGAAAAAGTGATTTTCGAATTTTGACTCGAAACTTTATGTAGATACAGGTCTTACCGAGAATAGTATTTTATGAAGATTTCAGGCCTTTGGATTTGTTTCTATCCTGAGAGAAGAGCATAAAATCTTCTGGTTTATCCCAAAGAAATTGTCATGGTCGTATCTGCGGATAACAGCAACAAAAATCTCTGAAACTTTCACCAAATAAAACTTTCTGTAGGATCCATTTCTACATCAAATTTCAAGTCGAAATTCGAAAATCACCTTTTCTCGTATTCTAGAGGGGAGGGGGAGGAGGGTAACGGCATTCATTTAAAAACATACCGTAAAAGTGCAGTATCTTCGTACCAACAAGCCATCGGCTCAAACTTTTTTTAGAGTATTCATAGCTCGTTTGTATCTACATAATGCACAGTCTCAAGGCAAAAACGATTTATCAGTTGGAAATCTACCCTCATTAGTACTCTTATTATAGAAGAAACAACGTCGATTACTAGAGAAATTGTTTAAAACATGGCCTAATCTGATTCATCAATTAGATGAAGATCGAAATGATCCATTACGTTATCCCTCTCTAAAAGTTCGTGGTTGGGTGCGGGTATGGGTGGGTGTGGATGTGGGTGGGGTGTGAGGGTGTGCGTGTAACATCTCTCTATCTACACCCACCCACACATCCACACTCACACTCACCCACACTCACAACCACACCCACACCCACACCCACACCCACCCACACTCACACCCACATCCACGCTCACACCCACACTCACACCCACCCACACCCACACACCCACACCCACACCCACACCCTTACTTCTATCAGCATGGAATAAACATTCTTATATAATTTAAGCACGATTCATGATGTTTGTTTACGTCACCTGCTGCGTGCTTTCAGGAATTCCACATAAATATTATCAATATACCATTATTTTCTGCATTTGAATGAAAAAATCCATTTCTAAATTTATTTATCGTTTTTCCTCGAGACATAGTTTTTGATCAGGAAAATGGAAGTAACTCTCGCTCGGTTCAAAATAAAACCAATGTCATTTTTTTAAAGGTCTAAATAAGAGTAAAATTTTGTTCGGTCAGATTTTTTATAGTTGATTTCTGTGCTGAGAATAGCGAGATTTAGTGTCATGAGGTGGCATGTTTTTTTTCTTACTTTGACCTCATATGTACTAAAATGACCGTAAAAAAATATGAATGGAAGTGAATTTCAAAATTCTATCAGATGAGAACCTACGCACTGATATCGAATGGACTATAAATAAGCCAGAAATTCCATCTAATCTGATGTAACAGGCTGAAATTTTTACCAGAAGTTTTTCCTACTAGGACCACTCATTCTTGAAAATTTCAGCGCAAACAGATCATCCTAAGTAGGAAATCGGTCGCAAGGAGAACCCTTAATCTAAGTTGAAGAATTAGATAATGTTCTATTTACAACTCCTACTCACCACGATGGTTTATTTTCGACAGATTATTTTTATTCCAATAAATGTTATGGTTTATTACAATAATCATACTTCACAGGAATGGCTGTTTTCTTCAGTAAATTCCAAATACATCAAAATTGATGTTTGTTTCATCATCTGCAATGCCATTTCTTGTAGTCATTGGAAGTCAAATTTCAAACTTAGATACTTTCTCTGTCCTAGATTTTTTTTTTGATAATGTTTCGTATTTAAAACAAGAATATAGCTTAGTAAAAAAAAACGATAAAAACGTCGGATCGGTCTACAATATTTATCAAAATGAAAATTGTATACTATAAACAGGTTTATTCATGGGCTGAGCTACTCGAATGTATTCGGAAAGAATAATATATATGTATTATTCTTCAGTGATATTAATTAGAGAACCACCATTTGGTCAAAAGATGTTCATCTAAATGAGTAAGCACAAGCGAAAATAACTCAATCATAGTCTGCCTACGAAATTTCCACTTCATATTTTTCATAAACTGAATGTTTGTGAAACATTAATTATTTTAAAAATTTCTCTTCGAAGATAGTTTATATGAAGTGCAGATTTTTGTGAAGTGTAAAAGCTTGCAATTGGATACAGATGACAGCTATGATGTGTTTCTTTCAATTTCGTAAGTATGCGAGCGCTATCACATATTCAAACAGTTTATACAATAGAAAACGTTGGTCATCAATAGCAATCTTCTTTAGAACATTCAGTAATTCTTTTTGTAAATTTATTTATGTCAAATTACACATGAAAGAAAAATATCCTCGGCCCAACGGTTAACTTATTCAACATTTCTTCTTGTAATTTGAGAAACAATGACCACAGTAAGCACCTTGATCCGATTGTTTATTGACTGCACGTGCTGATACAGTACCAATTTTGCCACCATATGCCTTGTTATAGACAGCATTGTCTGCACAGCAACCGCCTGTGCGCCCTACACACTGATGTGTGTGTACATATTCCTTGTTGTGATAGCCTGTGCAGCAACCTTCTCCCATCACTGACCGGATAAATGCGCAACACAAGAGAAGAACACAGAAAATTATCAGTGATAATTTTCCAGTAAACATCATTAATGAAAGTTTAAAGTAAGCAAGTAACTTGAATCAATTTTATAGACGACTATGATATTTGAAGAGTGCAGTGCAGGCTTTTTATAGCATCATGTTGAAAGTTATATGATATTGTATAGTTTTTTGGTTACACTTTTTGCTGAATAAAAAATACTGAAAATGTAAGCCATTGATGAGACAATCACAATAATTGTGTTTTAATTGAAGATTAGTTTCAAAATCGTAACACCTGTTATCAACATTTATTGTCCTACAGATTTGTTCAATCTCATGGAAATTAATACCAGAAGAATGAAATGTATGAAACCATACGTAATCAGATTGCTTTTCTCACAGCTAAATATAACTTTGCAGAAAATTGTGCATCAAATAGAAGACTCATTTTGACAACCTTTTCACATATGCGGCACAACTGTGCATAGTCGATTTGATTTTGGTTGCTGATGTTGACATGGATAGGTATATGAGCGTGAATTTAGTTCTTTAATTGTCCACATCCGCAAACTCACTTACAATCTAGTTAGTTTCGCTTCAGTTTTAATACCTAAAGATCGAAACAAGAGTGCTCTCCTATATAGAAGATTTTAAGAATCATCATTTGACAAATACATTTGTTTAATATACGTTACGTGAGACATTCTCTCAAATACAAATGTTTTTTTCGAGTCGTTCAGTATCGATTTATCCGTTCGATACTTAGGAGATATCATGACCGTCTACTTTTCTAAGCTAATAAGCCATTCTTCAAACGATATTATACTAATGATATTTCGATAAGATCTGTTTAGTTATCACGCACGACGGTTGGTCTTCTCCGGTCCTCTCTTTGTTCATTTTTCTCGTCTCTTTTAATACATAGCCGCTACATATTCTATAAATACTGCTTCTTAATTTTTCATACATATTGCCGTATCCTCGTTAATATTTCTTCATATGTCACGAAGATCGGCTTCCTCACCGACACTACACTGAGGAACGATTTTCTTCATTCAACATACTCATGATATTTTTCTAATGTTAGCAAAAAGGTTGAGTTGCTAGTATCCATTTCGTCATTACCTCTAGTAATGAAAATTTTTCATTTTATAATAATCTAAGAAAATGGTTTGTGGGTGTGAGTATGACCGTAGCTGTCAGTCTTCTACTGATCCACATCCACACCTCACCCTGAGTGTGGCATTTCATAATATTTTCACTTGGCTCTTAATTCAGTCTTAAACAATGCTAATATTGATATTTTTGGATAGGAAGTCTTGATTTCTCGTTATCCCTATTTGACTGAATATCCTAATAATATCAACTAAAACCATAGCAGTTTTATTTTGCACAAAAAGAAGCGCATTTAAGATGTTGTAAATAAACATTAAAGAACATAGCGATGTTCATCATAATAGATTGGACAAATACTATGGAATAATTCTTATATGGGTCTCTTGTCGTCCAGACATAATATCAAATTCTACTTTAATAAGTCAAAATCATGTTCCAGGTCTTGTTAAAACTTCTCATTCATTGGGAAAATATGTACTTTCAACTAAAATTATATATTGATCCATACACAAATAACGTTTAACTTTGATGATATAGGAAACATTAATTGAAAATACTTGGACAATAGTACAATCAAGTGATGTCAAAATAAATAAAAGCCATTTGAAATATTTTTCTTTTCGTTCAGTTGCTTGACAATATTCTTCAATTAATTTATCTGAAGCATAATCACCATGATAGACTTTAAACTGTTGATAAGTGCAAAAAATATATTATTGAATTTCACATCAAATTTCCCATTAGTAAATTTTAATAACCATTCGTGAACAAATTGTGGACCATAATAAGTTGTGTCCACACTAATATGACATTGTGAAGTCCAAGCCAATAGAAGGAGAAATCTAGTACGATAGGTAGAATCAATTCGACAAAGAGAAATCAATTTTGTTGGCGAAACGATATTGATATTCGATTCCAAATACTCGAGATTTAGTCACCAAACACTTTCTTTATACAGATACGAATTTTCCTTGACTATTATATGATTAATAAATCAATACGACAACTTATAATTCTCTATCATGAAAAGTAGTTAATCTACAAAAGGAAAATCTATAACAATAGATATGTAGATTTTTGAGAAGAAAGTTGCGTGATATGTTATATTATTATTTATTAATCGTATACTGAAAAAGTACAATAATGCAGGTAGAAAGATATAGTGAATAGTTCTATACTCTTTTGATGACTTATTTAATTATGATTATCTGACTAGTGAAAATACAAAATTAAATCTTTTGTTCTTTTACATTAATATAAGATGAATTCTTGTAAAAGAAACATTCAATTGTGTATAATTTAATGATGTCTTTATTTTAGATTAATTTCTTTTCAATAATAGTTCGAGCTTGTACTATTCACATTTTGATAGTTTCTAATGATATTTGATGTTTTCAAAAAAATGTTTTTACTTTCAAACATAATATGAACTTTACTTTAATGCATAGTTGTTCGACTGGCTACTTCTCGATCATATTTATCACTTGATAAATATTCCTGTCACTGATTTTCTCTTACTTGACTTCAACGATATATTTATTTATGAAAGCGACTCCCACTATTCCAACATAAATTGAATGGCTTCGCACTGATAATTGATAAATGGGTGGATCGAAAGTCGTGGACGTTGGCGTTCTTTTCATGGTTATATCCACAATCTCGTATTGAATTTAATAATTTTTCTTTGATTTCTCATACTTTAGGCTCTGCAATGAAATTTTTGATTTTTCTTGTATTTATTCGTTTTATATAAGTTCATAACTTACAATGAAAAAATTCAATGCTTTTATCTATTGTGAAATGAATATTAATAAGATCAGACAAAAACCAAAATGAAGTTCTTCCATATTCTTCACTCATAATTTTTCAACTTGAACAATTTTCTTGCTTTTCATATTGACGATGAACTCTTAAGACATATAAGAATAATGGAACAAATCAATCAATTTTTTTCTAAATTTCTTTGATATAATTTTAACCTTCTCAAAATTGAATTCTATCACCCTGTAGATGGAATCATTTGACCATGAATAGATATGAATGATCATAATCGGTACAGAATAGAATATCATTGATGTTGACAATAATCAAATCATCTTTGAAATGAACTATTTGACCTTCCATACTAATAAACATTGGTACATCTTTAACTTTGACTTGTCATTTAGAGTCAATCAATTTTTATCAAGAACTTATTGTTAAGGATTGACTACCGTATTTGTAATATGATAAAGCAATATTATCTGAAGAAAAACTACTAGCAAGTCTTAACAAATTAAAATCTACAAAATTCGTATGAATGAAGGATTCGATCCAGATGTCGGTTCAAATTCTCCGATTTTGTTCATATTTAATACATGACAATAACTAATTGTCACAATTTCACCATCAAATATTATACATTACATTAAATCAGTATTAAAATCTTCAATATTCATGAAAATTGATATGATCATCAGCGGTATTATAATACTATAAAAAATATCGAAGATTTCTATTTTTAGTTCTAACAGTTAAATAATTTTAAGTAGAAGTACATCGTAAGAATGATGACAGAAAACAACTGAAATGATCATAGAATATATATCATCAGCATATTCAATTCTATTGGATTATTTGACTAAAAGTTAAATACAGAAAGAAACGAATTTCACTTGACAAACTTTCAGACGTTCTAATTAATACGGATATGGTAGAATACATTCAATATCTCAATCTGCCTTCACCTAGCCAAAAGAAAATTGTTTAATGAAAGATTACTTCATATACATTTTTACGCGTGACACAAAAAATTACTCAAACATATGCAGGTTTTCAACTGAAACTTTTTTTGCAAAATTTTGCTATGAGACATGTTATTTTTGACTCTAATTTGTTGCCATTTATTACTCGAAAAGTTTCCTTGAAATTGGATAATCTATCTAAGCTTGTGGTATTCAATATAATTATTTGATTAAATAAACAAGAAAAGACTTATGTTCCTATGAATAAATGACAGAATTCGGACTGATGTTAATCAAAATCATTGAGATTCGAATAATCTATGCGCAAATCAATTTGATTATTATATTTCAACGAAAATTTCCTAGTAATAAACGGCAGTGAATTAAAGTTAAAAATAAAACTCATTCAAAAAAAAATGTTACAGTGTCTTGCATCACTAACTAAGAATATAATAGGGTGTGGGTGTGGGGTGTGGGTGTGGGTGTGGGTGTGGGTGTGGGTGTGGGTGTGGGTGTGGATGTGAGTGTGGGTATGGGGTGTGGGTGTGGGTGTGGGGTGTGGGTATGGGTGTGTGGGTGTGGGTGTGTGTATGTGTGTGTGGGTGTCGGTGTGGGTGTGGGTATGGGTGTGTGGGTGTCGGTGTGGGTGTGGATGTGGGTATGTGTGTCGGTGTGAGTGTGGGTGTGGATGTAGGTGTGTGGGTGTCGGTGTGGGTGTGGGTGTGGATGTGGGTGTGAGTGTGGTGAGGGTTTCGAGAAAGAATATACCGTACCCACACAAACATCCCACACTCTTTATTAAAATTGATGGAAACCGATCAATCTGATATTACAAGGTAGCAATTATAATCTATTTCAGATTAAAATCTGAGTACTATATAAACAATCGGCTATAATCGATTGTAAATCTTTCAGTCGGATATTACACGATTTTGATTTGAATCGATTTTTCGTTGAAGTCTGTTTATAATTCTCACAATCGATTGAAAATCTAATAATTTGATTTTCAAGATTTGAGATTTCAATCAATTAGCATGATTATAATCGATTATTGATTAAAATTTGATTATGAATTTGATAATCAATTTTAATATGCAAAACATTTTTCTTGAATCGGTTGAAGGATTAAAATCTGTTTTAATCGGATTATTTTTGAAGAACGCCGACCTTTCGCTAGAAAATCCGATTAGCACGGCTACAATCAAAAATAATCTGGATTTCTGTTAGAAGATTTTTCACTGGGTCTCTCTTAATTCAAAATCACAAGTAAGAAAATTTTATGCGACTGTCCTGTTTTTGAAGTTGTTTTTCAGCAGTTGACGAAATTTTGTTGTCGCCGAGACCCAAATACGTGAGTGTCTGTGAATAAAGGAGAAGAAAGATGTGGAAGAGACGAAGAGGAAATAAGGGTCACCTCGTTATATTGTAAGGCATCAGCGAGATGTTCGGACCCAGCAGCTCCGATTTGATTGCTGTTAAGGTTCAGTCCGGTGAGTGTCTGTGAATAGAGGGAAAGCTAGTTACGAGAGAGATGAAGGGGAAATGAGGGTCACCTTGTTATTTCGCAACGCGTCAGCGAGATATTGGGCCCCAGCATCTCCGATTTGATTTCTCCTAAGGTCCAGTCCGGTGAGTGTCTGTGAATAGAGATGAAGATAGATATGAGAGAGGTGAAGAGGAACTGAGGATCACCTTGTTATGTCGTAAAGCATCAGCGAGATGTTGGACACCAGCATCTCCGATCTGATCGTTCTCAAGATCCAACAACGTGAGTGTCTGTGAATAGAGGGGAAGATAGACATGAGAGAGATGAAGAGAAAATGAGGGTCACCTTGTTATTTCGTAAGGCAACAGCGAGATGTTCGGACCCAGCATCTCCGATTTGATTGCTGCCAATGTACAGCCAGGTGAGTGTCTATGAATAGACAAGAAGATAGATATGAGAGAGATGAAGAGAAAATGAGGATCACCTTGTTATTTCGTAAAGCATCAGCGAGATATTGGGCACCGGCACCTCCGATTTGATTGTTGAAAAGGTACAGCTTGCTGAGTGCCTGTGAATACAGAGGAAGAAAGATATGGAAGATATGTAGAGGAAATGAGGGTCACCTTGTTATGTCGTAAAGCATCAGCGAGATATTGAGCCCCAGCATCTCCAATTTGATTGTGGTTAAGGAACAGCTGGGTGAGTATCTGTGAATAGAGTAGAAGATAAATACAACAGAGATGACGAGGAAATGATGGTCACCTGGTTATCTCTTAAGGAATTAGTGAAATCTTGTGATGACTTCATTTTCGGGAATTTTTTAAAGGTTTTCTAATACTTTCAAACATTTTTCGAGGTTTTTCAGAACATTTTCAGAGCTTTTTCATATTGTGTTGAAACTATTTAGTATTTTTCGAGATATTTTAGACTTTTTCGAAGTTCTGGAGAAAATCGTGAAACTTCAAAGAATTTATAAAAATTCTTAGGAATTTTCTAGGTTCTTGAAAAATTCTACATATTCCTAGGAATCTTTTGTAGTTTCTAGAGTATTTCTTAGTATTCTTAGGAATTCTCAAGACTATTTTTTAACTATTTCTAGGAATCTTTTAGTAATGTAGAAGTCGAAAACTCGGTTCGACTCGAAGTTTCAACTATTCCACTTTCAGCCAGGGTAACTCCTGGAATGCTACCTACTAAGGTGCCCTCCTGAGATGCTACAGTCTCAGGTGGCTTCCTAAAATGCTACACCTTCAAGTGCCTTCCTAAAATGCTGCAGATTCAGGTGACCTCCTAAA
>CAJNOL010004857.1:0-13580 GCA_905250125.1 Rotaria sordida
TTAGGTCGCATGGGATGAAATGAAGTTATTACAGGTGTATTGAAAAAGATAAAAATTAGCTTTCAATATTTAATAACATACCATCTTGTATAATCTTTTAAACTCATTTGAAAATCATCTTCATATTTCGATTTCAGATCAGGTTGACAACGTTGAATGATAGCCAAAAGTGGAGAACTAAATCAATAGAAATTGAAAATGTCAAAAATTCTATCTAATATACACATTACTTTTCAAGTCTTTTGAGAAGATAATTAACATTATTTAGAAGAAATATTGCTCGAATAGTTATATCATGACGTGATATATAACCATCAGTTTTTTTCGATAAACTTGCATGAAGCCATCGAACCAATTGAGCTAAACAATGTTTTTTTTGTTTCTTTCTCAAATTAATTAATCTTTGAATAAAAAGAAAAAAAAAATCTTCTCCTACCAAAATATGTTCCCAAATCATAAAGACCTTTGTCTTTTCCTGATAAACCAACACTATTTGTTCCTTATAAATCAAATGAAAATAAAAATTTGGGTGTGGGTGTGGATATGCGTAAAGAGAAAACCACACCCACACCCACATCCCACCCCAAAACGGAATAAGGCAATAAGGACGTAAGGTTATAAGGAAGTAAGATAATAAGAGGATAAGGCTATAAAGGCGTAAGGCTATAAGGAAGTGAAACTTTACAATTTCGAGAGACTATTTACAGTTTCAGATTCTGTGAGCGTGAAAATCTTTATTTTCGAAAAATAGCCTTTCCATAACGAAAAAGTTAATTTCACAAATTTTTACCCTGTTTCACCACCGATATTCACCAGTAAACAGTCCACACTAGTGATACGGTGACAAAGTATGTGATAGTAATAGTACAATAAATGTTGATAATTTTCTTTCCGCACTTATCTTTATTGTATTAAAAGCTAAACTACCATGTTTACATTCAAATATACAATTTTTGAAGCCATTTTACTCAAATAAATGATGAACAACTTTATTATTTAGCTAATTTAGTATGCTTTAAAAAAAAATAATTTTTTTTTTAAATAAATTTTCCTTGCATTAGGATTCTACTGTTCGTTTTATTGAACTTTTACAAGATCACCATCTTAATTTATCACCTAATGATTTTTCATTATATATACATGGTGAACCAGTATTACCATTAAAATTTGTTTCTCTATTTGATTCATCATTACCAAATGAATCAAATAATCAAGAATTACGAAAAAGATTTATTCTTTATCATGAACTTGATCATCATTGTGAAAAATTTGATGAAAATCTTTTGAATTTTAATAGATGTTTAACACAAACAGTAACTGACTACCACGGACAAAATTAACACTACACCTATTTTTGATAGATATTTTCATTAATGGTCAATCACGAAAAAGATGAGTTCTTCAAAAATTTTTTCGTCTATAGGGCTTTGTACAGCTCGTTTCGCCAATCATTTTGGTAAAAAAATGTTATTCAAATTTATCTGATAAATAACGGACCTTGGGTCAGAATACTCAAAACATCACCTACTACTCAGCAGTGGTCACGAACAGTCGGAAGTTTTGAGTATTTTGACTCTAATGCCATTATTTATTGAGTAAATTTGAATATTTTTTTACCAAAATGATCGGCGAAACAAACTCTACAAAGCCCTATAGACGAAAAAAAATTTTGAAGAACTCATATTTTCCGTGATTGACCATTAATGAAAATATCTATCAAAAATAGGTGTAGTGTTGATTTTGTCCGTGGTAGTGATGTAAGAGAATTATTAAATGGTACATATACACATTTTTTCAAATTTTGAAAAAATTTCACAATTAATTGATGTGAATAATAATGTACACATTGAGGATATATCGATAAATCAAAAAAGAAATTATTGATATTTTAGATCAATCAACATCAGAAAATGAACGTTTACCTGAACTATTAGCACCTGAAATTTTACAACAACAAACAAAAAATGACAATTAATTATTGTTTCGAATTTTTAGTACAATTTATTTGACTTTCCATATTTGTTTTATATGAACAGTATTTGTGCATAGATTTTTTTTGTATTGTTAAGAACAAGAAAATTATAGATAATTTCTCGGTTTTTGTATTCTCTATATAATAATAAATATGATAGAAGACAAAATATTTTTAAAAATAATTTTATCATTAATGGAAATACGTAATAGATCGATCAAAAAAGACAGTTTATCGCTAGATTGAAAGAGATTTTCAAATACTTTTGAATAAATGAATGTTTTTTCTTAAGTACAAGAATCATAACGAGTGAATACGTATGATGTCGTCGATAGTCAACAGATAGAATAGATCTAGAATGAAGGAGGACGAATATCGAGGCATATATTATTCTCTTTTCTTCCTCCTTGTATATAGATAGTAATATATATTCTACATTTCATTTTCACTCGTTCGAAATGAAGACAATATTAACAAGGGGTAGGTCTCTCTGATATTTTATGAAATATGTACTCTATAGAAATCATAGATGTATAATAAAATGTCTCTAATATTTAGTGATGCAGATGCACTTATACATGATTATGACAGTAAAGCACCTTTCTGATAAATAATATTTTCTATTCATATTTACAGAAAAAGAAACATGTAAATTTTGTTTTCTTCGTAAAGGTTTCGTTGGGCGGCAAGTTTCATCAAATGTGTATTTACATTATTTTTATTTACTAGTCTTGTAATTAGTTATGTACGGAATCATATATTTATCCCATTATTGTCACGTTCTTATATGAAAACGTGTTCAAGTTTCATTTCAAAATAATACTGCTCTTATCATTGGAGATCAGTTAGTGGGTATTTATTAAGTACTTCTGTATTTAAAGTACGTCTTTTTATTTTAGCTGGTGGTTGTCTTAGTTGTGCATTAGCTTATTGAATTTGCACGTGAAACTCGTTGTCTTGCTTTATTAGATGTACAAAAAAAACCATTAGATGATCTCAAACATTCACTGCAACAAATCTATGGCAAAGATTATTGCCGTATTTATACTTATCATCATGATCTTAGGTTCGTTCTTATTTATTCCTAAAGGAAAAAAAACAATTATTAAAGTTTTTTATATTCTATAGTGATTTGAATTCTCTTAAATACACAATAACAGCTATTTGCGAAGAATTGAGTAACAATATTTTAGTATTGATCAATTGTGCTGGTAAATATTATTTAAAATAAGAATTATTTATATAAAACTAATTAAACTTGTTTTCTATTTTATAACTATAGCTCATTTCAAAGATATTATGTCTCATACAGATACTGCATATCAATATACATTTATCCTCAATACACTTGTTCCAATACTTGTATGAATTATTTTATTTTGGTAGATCCATTTGAGATGATTTTATAATTAATAGATTACAAAATATTTACTTGATGAAATGATAGCTCGTAATCATGGACAAATTTTTAATATTCTCAGTAGTGAAGCATTAAATGGAGATGCTTTTATTTCAACATATATTCATCTTCAACAGCAGCTTTATTTAGTAAGCTTTTTTTTTAGAAATTGTTCTTAGTTCTCTTTTTATTTTTGCAAAAATTAATTGATAGATTTTATGAAAACACTTAGTCACGAATTAATTCTTTCTAAGGCAACTCGTGTTCGAACTATAGCTATTTTACCATTTTATCTTAATGGTGGAATCTATACAACATTATATAAATGGTAAATATCGTGTGAAATATTTAGTCTTTATAATAGGGGAAACATTTTTCTTTTGCGGAAAAGTGGAAGTTTTAGGTGTACCTCCTCGACGTTTTGATGACGTCGCCCTTGAAATCATGTGTAGAACTAAATCACGTCGTAGTCCATTACTCTTACCTTCATTTTAATTACATATAACATATTTATTACGCTGGTAAGTTCACATAACTCCTCTTCTATAAACATTATTTAAAATATTTTATTTGTATTATGGAATATAAGGTGTGTCTCCGCATGACACTTCAGGTTCATTTCTTTTAGATGTTGGTCGTACACAAACATTTGTTAATCAACATTAGATATTGGTTCTCATTCATGATCTACATTTAGCAATTTTTTTTCTTATTATCGTTATTAATTCTGTCTTTTTTTCTTGTATTACTTGTATCTACTGTATTCGAAAGAATAATAAAACTATGAATCTCTCTTTTTTGTAGATTAATTGCAAGTTCATCATGGCATCACCATCATCTTCATCAAATACTCCAACAATTTTTATTACATTGTCCGATTGGATCGACACCAACTCACTAACTGGACCATTTACAATGGAATACACAAGACATGAATTTGATGATAAGGATCCAAAGAAGATGGGTAACGTCTACGATCAAATTCGATTTCACGTTGACAACATTCCATCTGAACACGAACTTGATCTGAAAAAAGCTAAATGCAAACGTGATTATCGATTAGCATTAGCGATCTGGGACGCAAATAATGTCACATTAATTTCATATGAACCAATAGTGTTATCAGAACATGGATTAATTGAAAAAGATAAGCCAAAAGAACAAAACTCATTTCATATGAAAGAGCTAGAAATTGTTCGTCGACCCAGAAAACGTTCTCCCGTCGACTTCTGACGTCGCATCCAGACACCTGGTGAATTGATCTTTTAATTTTAATAGACAAAACAAAAAAAAAGAATAAAGAACAAACAGTAACTGTATATGATCATTCTACATGATCAAACAATGATGAAATTATTTCTTTTTCTCTTCTTATTTTACTAGAAAAGGAAATCGATCATTACTATTATTACTGGAAAAGAATCGAATAGAACATAAAAAGAGAGTATGAAATAAGATAACTACACATACAGAGCGGGAACCCGACACTTGCGCACGGAAACTTGCGCACGAGATTAAAAAATTCATATTTACAAATAAGAAATTATATAATCTGATCAATCAATAACTGTAATGAATAGACATAGTCTGTTTGATTATTTGATCTAATTAAAATGAGCTCATGTTCGGAAAAAACGTGTCCTATATATAAGAGATGGCCATTCAGATACGAAAAATTTCATTGTCAACTCTTGTTGAATATGTCTACTTCTGTCGAATTCATTACTACTACAAAAGGTCGTCCTTTAATGATATTGGATGGTTTCTCATATATTCAAGATCGTCGAACTGATACTAAAACTTATTGGCGCTGTGAAAATCATAAAACTTTTAATTGTCATTTTCGTATACATACATGTAACGAATCTGTTACCAAAACACATGTTAAAATATTAAAACAACATGGTGATCATACAGCCAGTTGCAAAAGAGATTTTATTAAATTATCATTAAGAAAATTTCATGAAGATATTGCTGATCGTGCAAAAAATACTGAAGAAACAACAGATACTGTATTAATACAATGTATATCGAAATTACCTGATTCAACACGTATACGATTGCCACCATTAGATCATGTTAAAAGAACAATTTTACGACATCGAGAAAAAATCGATTTACCACAAGTACCAAATGATGTGGATTTTCCTACTATTCCTGGGGTTTTACAATTAACGAAACGAAATGATACGTTCTTACGTATTGATACACGTCCAGGTGAGTAAAACACATCTCCTGATTGTTTTAAAAAGACATTTAATAAAGAGCTTGATTAGTCGCTTATTTTAATATTCCTGTTTAGGACCTGATAGAATACTTATCTTCAGTAGCTCTGAACAACTTGAAATCTTACAAACATCAACTAATTTTCTGATGGACGGAACTTTTGACGTATGAAAAATATCTTTTAAAAACAAATATTTATTCTACTAACCAAAAATCTTTGTTTTGATTAGATAGTTCCAGAAATATTTTACCAGCTGTATGTCATTCATGCAGTACATCGTGAACATGTTATACCTATTGCATTTTGTTTACTTCGACGAAAAAATATGACCACATATCAAGAAATGATTAACAAAATATTAGAATTTGCACCAGCATGGAATCCTCAAAATATAATGTTAGATTTTGAAAAGGCTGTTTTAAACGTTCTTTCAAATAGTTTTCCACACGTTTCTTTATCTGGTTGCTATTTTCACCTGAGACAAAGTATTCATCGACAACTACAGGTATGACTAACTTATGTCATAGTAAAATACATAAATTATTCGGTTCTGATCGTATTATATATTATTTGTTTTAGACACAAGGTTTACAAAAGCAATATGAAGAAAATGTTGATTTCGCCCATGGTATACATAAAATTGCAGCATTGGCATTTATTCATTCAGATAATATTATTAATGCATTTACAGATCTTAGTGTTCATCTGGATGATACATTTCAAATTATGTTGGATTATTTCGAAGATAATTACATCGGTCGTTTTCGAGCAAATGGATCACGTACACGACCACTATTTCCTATTGAATATTGGAATGTTTATGAACGAACTAAAAATCAACAGATGAGAACTAACAATTCAGCAGAAGCCTGGAACAGACGCATCAGTAAGTTTATAAATATAAAATAAAAAACGAATTTTTACACTTGAATAATTTTCTGACTTCAGAATGTGTTTTTCAATGCTCACACCCGACGCTATGGAAATTTATTGAAAAAATTATCTTTGAAGAAGATTCAAATATTCATACCAAAATCGTTCGAGCCAATGCTGGCGAACCAGTTAATAAAAAAAAGAAGTATCAATATCTTGATCAACGATTATTTAATCTTGTTTCTAATCCTCATCAAAATATTATTGATCAAATTAATGCTATAGCACATAATATTATTCTATAATTTTTTTTCTTGCTTTCCTTACATACTTAATTGTTGTATTTGTGATCTTGAAATAAATACAGCAATTTTGTTTCTTCTATTATCTCTTTGTACTCTCACTATCTTTCGAAGTATCAATAATAATTACTATGAATTTTCATCTCGTGCGCAAGTGTCGTAGACCCGCGGTCTTCATCGTTCAAGAGAGAAGACTTGAGAGCATCGAAGTATATCGAAATTTGATTGATCAACAATTGACGAATCAAATGAGTTCTTGGTGGCGATTTTCAAAAATGATATTCTAAATTTATTTTCCTTTTGATTTAGAGTTTTAATAGGATAAATCGATGGAAAAATTCTTCTCTTTCGATCTACACAAGACTAACATTCCTAACTTATTCCGTTCAAGAGCAATAAGACTTTTCCCGAGACCTCTGATTTCAGCCAATTGATCTGATGATCTAACTCTGTTATTTCAATATTTTTGAAATATTGACTCCTTCGTTACATAAAGGCTGATTGTAGAATTTCACAAGTATTGAGATAACAGTGTCAGATTGTTCTGAATCTAAAAGTAATTATCATCATTCGATTCAGCATGATGAGTTATTCCTATCTAGCTGCTTCTTCGGGTAATCGTAGGTCAATTGCCGGAAATCGAGAGTCTCACGAAAAGTCTTATAACTTTTGAACGGAACAAACTAAGACTGTTGGCTTTGCGTAGATTGAAAGAGAAGATTTTTTTCTGTCAATTAGTTACATCAAAAGTCCAAATCGAAAGAAAAATAACTTCAGAATATCGCTTTCGAAAATCTACACCAAGGACTCATATGATTGGTCCATTGCTCACCAATCAAATTTCAATATACTTCGATGGCCTGGGGTCTTCTCTCTTGAATGGTGAAAATCACAGGTCTCTATGATGTTCCTATCACAAATTATTCAAAAAAAACATTGGAGCACATTACGGTTATTTTGAAATGGATAGTCATTTTGTGAATCATAGTATCAATATGTACATTAAATTTCTGCAGAATATATTTAGATCAAGTTGATACTTTAGATTTAGTATGATAATCACAAACATTTTAGTTGAAGTTAATTAAATCAAAAGTTTTTCTTTCATAAATAATTCTTTGACAATAAAATAATAAATATTTGTTAAATGATTAATTCAATTCGAATTTCTTTATTTCAATTAATGTTATAATAAAAATATTTTTATTTACAAAATTTAATTGCTATATATATATATATATATATATTTTATCTAATTTATTTATAAGTTAAATAACGATATATATTATAAACGATTTTCAAAAAAATTATCAATAATCGATTCGAGCATACGTGGATCATAACGAATATATTTTTCTCGATTTTTTGTAAAATCTTTATTTGCAAATTTATTATAATAAGTTTTAAACATATCCATAATTAACATTTTGCCTTCTGTTCTTAATTGATAACGTAAATCAACATCACTAACAATATATTCTTGACATTGTTGTCGTAAATTATCAATAGCTATATTAACAGATGCAAAACTTTCTTTTAATTGTTCACGATCACGATCACGTAACTAAATAACAAAAAAATGAGATATTATAAGAAAACGAAAACAAAAAAAAATTTTTTAATGGAAATAAAAACAAACTTTTCCATCAGATAAACGATTAACATTATCATATTCAAGCATTTGTTGAATAGCAATAACTAATGGAGTATAACTAAAAATAGAAACAATGCATAATAAGAATTTTATTTATTTTCAAGAAGTTTTATCGATCATATTTATGTAGAGATAGTATCCAATTTTTACATTAGTCTATTACTCATGCGCTATGTTGTGTTTTTCGACATTCAAGTCAGTTACTCTGAATTCAATATAAAATCTTCTAAATGATAAATATGACATGTAAGTACGTAAGAGCTCACAACTCAATGATTCGGATCAACTAAACCAACGTACTGGTGATGATGAGTGGGGTTGGTGCTCGGACAATTCGCTGCATGAAATATTAATCTTAAAGTATTCTCAAGGTGCATTGAAATAGTATGGATGTGGTTAAGGCATCAGTGAAGGCACATATACCCTTTTTGACTTCGATAATATATTTAAAATAAAACATTAGATAGCTTACAATTATACAAGTAAAAGAAAAAAAGGATGTGGATAGGAGTATTGGTGCAGGTGAAGCTCTTATCTTCGTTTACACTCGGTCGGATTCGGATCTGGAATTTTTCTGTTAGTCGGGTCTGAAAATCTTGGATCCGACGGTTCTAGCCTTGTGAGAAATCCATCGAATAGAAAAATTCATTGAAAATATGAAAGTACGATTCAATCGGGTCCGAAAAAGTGTGATCAACCGAGTCCGGATTCACAAATTTTGGACCGGACGAGGTTTAACACTTCCATACAATGGAGAAAATTTCATTCGGACATTCCGATCCATTTGAATGACTTGGAATAAGATTTTTTCCCTTGCCACCATTCTTTATATTTTATTTCCTAGCCCAACTCAACGCTATACTAGCAGTTACTGAACAAGTAAAAATGAGTTTTAACAATAGATCATCGACATTTAGTCTAAATCCTTGCAGTAGTATTCTTTAGCTTGTATCACTCGTTACATAATGATGGGCATAAATTAGAATTTACCATATCTTCAATACTCCACTTATTCTAACCTATCGATTTGTGAGAGCTATATTTTAGGTCGCATGGGATGAAATGAAGTTATTACAGGTGTATTGAAAAAGATAAAAATTAGCTTTCAATATTTAATAACATACCATCTTGTATAATCTTTTAAACTCATTTGAAAATCATCTTCATATTTCGATTTCAGATCAGGTTGACAACGTTGAATGATAGCCAAAAGTGGAGAACTAAATCAATAGAAATTGAAAATGTCAAAAATTCTATCTAATATACACATTACTTTTCAAGTCTTTTGAGAAGATAATTAACATTATTTAGAAGAAATATTGCTCGAATAGTTATATCATGACGTGATATATAACCATCAGTTTTTTTCGATAAACTTGCATGAAGCCATCGAACCAATTGAGCTAAACAATGTTTTTTTTGTTTCTTTCTCAAATTAATTAATCTTTGAATAAAAAGAAAAAAAAAATCTTCTCCTACCAAAATATGTTCCCAAATCATAAAGACCTTTGTCTTTTCCTGATAAACCAACACTATTTGTTCCTTATAAATCAAATGAAAATAAAAATTTGGGTGTGGGTGTGGATATGCGTAAAGAGAAAACCACACCCACACCCACATCCCACCCCAAAACGGAATAAGGCAATAAGGACGTAAGGTTATAAGGAAGTAAGATAATAAGAGGATAAGGCTATAAAGGCGTAAGGCTATAAGGAAGTGAAACTTTACAATTTCGAGAGACTATTTACAGTTTCAGATTCTGTGAGCGTGAAAATCTTTATTTTCGAAAAATAGCCTTTCCATAACGAAAAAGTTAATTTCACAAATTTTTACCCTGTTTCACCACCGATATTCACCAGTAAACAGTCCACACTAGTGATACGGTGACAAAGTATGTGATAGTAATAGTACAATAAATGTTGATAATTTTCTTTCCGCACTTATCTTTATTGTATTAAAAGCTAAACTACCATGTTTACATTCAAATATACAATTTTTGAAGCCATTTTACTCAAATAAATGATGAACAACTTTATTATTTAGCTAATTTAGTATGCTTTAAAAAAAAATAATTTTTTTTTTAAATAAATTTTCCTTGCATTAGGATTCTACTGTTCGTTTTATTGAACTTTTACAAGATCACCATCTTAATTTATCACCTAATGATTTTTCATTATATATACATGGTGAACCAGTATTACCATTAAAATTTGTTTCTCTATTTGATTCATCATTACCAAATGAATCAAATAATCAAGAATTACGAAAAAGATTTATTCTTTATCATGAACTTGATCATCATTGTGAAAAATTTGATGAAAATCTTTTGAATTTTAATAGATGTTTAACACAAACAGTAACTGACTACCACGGACAAAATTAACACTACACCTATTTTTGATAGATATTTTCATTAATGGTCAATCACGAAAAAGATGAGTTCTTCAAAAATTTTTTCGTCTATAGGGCTTTGTACAGCTCGTTTCGCCAATCATTTTGGTAAAAAAATGTTATTCAAATTTATCTGATAAATAACGGACCTTGGGTCAGAATACTCAAAACATCACCTACTACTCAGCAGTGGTCACGAACAGTCGGAAGTTTTGAGTATTTTGACTCTAATGCCATTATTTATTGAGTAAATTTGAATATTTTTTTACCAAAATGATCGGCGAAACAAACTCTACAAAGCCCTATAGACGAAAAAAAATTTTGAAGAACTCATATTTTCCGTGATTGACCATTAATGAAAATATCTATCAAAAATAGGTGTAGTGTTGATTTTGTCCGTGGTAGTGATGTAAGAGAATTATTAAATGGTACATATACACATTTTTTCAAATTTTGAAAAAATTTCACAATTAATTGATGTGAATAATAATGTACACATTGAGGATATATCGATAAATCAAAAAAGAAATTATTGATATTTTAGATCAATCAACATCAGAAAATGAACGTTTACCTGAACTATTAGCACCTGAAATTTTACAACAACAAACAAAAAATGACAATTAATTATTGTTTCGAATTTTTAGTACAATTTATTTGACTTTCCATATTTGTTTTATATGAACAGTATTTGTGCATAGATTTTTTTTGTATTGTTAAGAACAAGAAAATTATAGATAATTTCTCGGTTTTTGTATTCTCTATATAATAATAAATATGATAGAAGACAAAATATTTTTAAAAATAATTTTATCATTAATGGAAATACGTAATAGATCGATCAAAAAAGACAGTTTATCGCTAGATTGAAAGAGATTTTCAAATACTTTTGAATAAATGAATGTTTTTTCTTAAGTACAAGAATCATAACGAGTGAATACGTATGATGTCGTCGATAGTCAACAGATAGAATAGATCTAGAATGAAGGAGGACGAATATCGAGGCATATATTATTCTCTTTTCTTCCTCCTTGTATATAGATAGTAATATATATTCTACATTTCATTTTCACTCGTTCGAAATGAAGACAATATTAACAAGGGGTAGGTCTCTCTGATATTTTATGAAATATGTACTCTATAGAAATCATAGATGTATAATAAAATGTCTCTAATATTTAGTGATGCAGATGCACTTATACATGATTATGACAGTAAAGCACCTTTCTGATAAATAATATTTTCTATTCATATTTACAGAAAAAGAAACATGTAAATTTTGTTTTCTTCGTAAAGGTTTCGTTGGGCGGCAAGTTTCATCAAATGTGTATTTACATTATTTTTATTTACTAGTCTTGTAATTAGTTATGTACGGAATCATATATTTATCCCATTATTGTCACGTTCTTATATGAAAACGTGTTCAAGTTTCATTTCAAAATAATACTGCTCTTATCATTGGAGATCAGTTAGTGGGTATTTATTAAGTACTTCTGTATTTAAAGTACGTCTTTTTATTTTAGCTGGTGGTTGTCTTAGTTGTGCATTAGCTTATTGAATTTGCACGTGAAACTCGTTGTCTTGCTTTATTAGATGTACAAAAAAAACCATTAGATGATCTCAAACATTCACTGCAACAAATCTATGGCAAAGATTATTGCCGTATTTATACTTATCATCATGATCTTAGGTTCGTTCTTATTTATTCCTAAAGGAAAAAAAACAATTATTAAAGTTTTTTATATTCTATAGTGATTTGAATTCTCTTAAATACACAATAACAGCTATTTGCGAAGAATTGAGTAACAATATTTTAGTATTGATCAATTGTGCTGGTAAATATTATTTAAAATAAGAATTATTTATATAAAACTAATTAAACTTGTTTTCTATTTTATAACTATAGCTCATTTCAAAGATATTATGTCTCATACAGATACTGCATATCAATATACATTTATCCTCAATACACTTGTTCCAATACTTGTATGAATTATTTTATTTTGGTAGATCCATTTGAGATGATTTTATAATTAATAGATTACAAAATATTTACTTGATGAAATGATAGCTCGTAATCATGGACAAATTTTTAATATTCTCAGTAGTGAAGCATTAAATGGAGATGCTTTTATTTCAACATATATTCATCTTCAACAGCAGCTTTATTTAGTAAGCTTTTTTTTTAGAAATTGTTCTTAGTTCTCTTTTTATTTTTGCAAAAATTAATTGATAGATTTTATGAAAACACTTAGTCACGAATTAATTCTTTCTAAGGCAACTCGTGTTCGAACTATAGCTATTTTACCATTTTATCTTAATGGTGGAATCTATACAACATTATATAAATGGTAAATATCGTGTGAAATATTTAGTCTTTATAATAGGGGAAACATTTTTCTTTTGCGGAAAAGTGGAAGTTTTAGGTGTACCTCCTCGACGTTTTGATGACGTCGCCCTTGAAATCATGTGTAGAACTAAATCACGTCGTAGTCCATTACTCTTACCTTCATTTTAATTACATATAACATATTTATTACGCTGGTAAGTTCACATAACTCCTCTTCTATAAACATTATTTAAAATATTTTATTTGTATTATGGAATATAAGGTGTGTCTCCGCATGACACTTCAGGTTCATTTCTTTTAGATGTTGGTCGTACACAAACATTTGTTAATCAACATTAGATATTGGTTCTCATTCATGATCTACATTTAGCAATTTTTTTTCTTATTATCGTTATTAATTCTGTCTTTTTTT
>CAJNOL010004858.1:0-13579 GCA_905250125.1 Rotaria sordida
ATTCATTTTTTGAAATAAGAACATTTTCTATTAAGAAATATCGATGTGAAGTTAACACGACGAATAGCTACGAGGACGGATTTAGATAAACCTAAAATCCTGAATACTTGGGCTTTTCAGGACGAAGATCTGGGTGCAGGTGCTTGTGTACACATTCCCGAGCACCCTCATCCAACTGCCGTCCCCACAATATCCAGCGTTACAGACTTCAAGTTCACCTAAATCCGTCGTGATAGCTTCACATCGATTTACGAAATCATTATATTTTGGATTTATAAATAAATAAATAAATGTACATTTATCTTGAAGACGAAAGTAAAAAGATTCGCGTTTATATTTAATTGCTATAAAAGATATCTGTTGATTGGAACTTGTTCGACTGTCCTCACTTATAGACAAACGTCAATTTTTGTTTTTGTTTTTCATTTTGCTAGGATTTCATCAATCAATTAGTTTCATTTTCTAGAAAATATTTTAAAAAATAAAATACTATAACATGAGCAGAAATAAAATTAAAGCAATAACTATCATCGAAATAATAAAAAAACAACACCTTTTCAAGAAGAAATAAAAAGCAAAACATTTTTTTAAATTTCTTTCGTTTGTTATTGATATTTCAAGAATATTTTATATTCTTGAGATTTGCAAAAGTTTTATGAACAAAGACAAAAATAAAAATTTATCTGTCACCTAAAAATAAATTATTCATTCGCAATAGGGGAATGAACTAGACAAATAATTTCGTTTTGTAAGAAAAATCAAAGACAAAAAAATAAAACAATATACATAGAATTTTGAACAGTTTTTATTTAAAGTTGAAAACAAAATAGAACCATATCTGATAGAGATCGATAAATCTCATTATATTTCTATAAATATTATCTTAGAAAATAATGTAATTATCTAATAGTTTTTCTTTGATATAAATCAATCTATTTTCTAATAAGTATTTATAAATATACGAATAAAAAGTAGATTCGATTTCACAAAGAAAAAAAAACCTGAACATAATTAGCATTAATTTCTTCTGCTATATAAAATTTATCAATAAGATTTTTCATTTTAAATAACTATTTATAGAATAATTCTACATGAATTTAATAAATCATGACTTCCATATATATCAAATACTCATGATCTCTAATGATTGTATAATTAGATGTAATAAAGTCAAAAAGAAAAAAGAAATATCGCCATGAAAAATTATCTGAAGAACATGGTTTATTGTAAAATAAATGAATCTATAACATTCTTAATAGTATCATACTAAAGATTGTCAGTTTGTGTTTTTTTCGAGTATATACACAGAACTTTCGTAAGACTTTTGATTTAGCATTTATCAGCTGACCTTTGAGAGACTCATAAATTAAGTTGGGATTAACTTCAGCGTGCCAAAAATCATTTCAAATACAACGAATGAAAGAACAAGCATTTTACCATAAAATGGTATACTAATGATTAGTTTGCTACAAATAATTTGCCAGTAGTGAGTATTTTCGTACGGTACACCCAGCAACTACTGAGACTGGTTGTTTTGAGATTTATTGGAACTTTTCAATAAATTCTTACGCATTTTGAGATAAATTCTGCATAATTTCTCACTATATGTGTACCTGCATACCTCCAGTTGAGTGCGCTGATATATTCACTCAAGTCAATGTATAGATGCATATTTACAACGTATACCGTTAAAATATTAACACATTCAATAAATCCCTAATAGATTGTCAATAAATAAGTTCTGGTAGTCTCTCAAGGTAAACCTATCAATTTAGGCAAGTTTGTCGATTTCTATGGAATATAGACTTGAAAAGTGATTTTGGTCATTCCTAAATGATAGTTCTGAAACTCTTGATTCTTATAGTATGTTATAGAAAAATTTTTTTTCTATAACTCTATACGAAAAAAATCGGTTCTATGATGTATGTAGTTGAGAAGACTATTGCTACAAAAAACCTGCAGTTTCTCTCTCCAATGTTAATTTTCTCGCCTCTAAAAGGTCGACTCATAACATCTAAATCAAAAGTCCTAGAGTGAGAGACTGAAAAATGAATGAAAATTTTATTAAATCACTTTTTTGATCAATAACGAAAGACTTAACTTGAAAATCATCATCCGAAAACAGTCATCTCATTATAAAGATAAAATATCAAACAGAAGATAATTAACTCTATTTCCATCGTTTTATATGACAGAAGGCATACAAAAAAAACCTACATTTATTCTGTGGGAAGATACAGTTTACAACTTGTAACAATTTAAATGATATTGATATTATACCACCACAAACAAGTATTTCATCAATCAATGAAATAATATAACTAAAATTTGATTAATTCACAACTACTACTTTACAAGATGATATTGTTCTTATATTGAAAAGTTCATATGACATAATTATATCTGTATAAGTGTATTAGTTAATAAAAAGAAATGACATCTGAAGAACCTACCAAAGATGGCTATGCAAATGATTGATGTGTGTGGGTGTGTACCTTCTGTCCATCTACTAAAGCCCGTCGCGCCCAAAATATACGGATCCGAACTCGGTCGAACCATATTTCGATATTTGCAATGGAATTTTCTAATCGGAATAGGATAATCACTCCAAAGATACAAGATACTTTTTTCCAGTTTTTTGCATTCGGTGACTAGTGCATTCTACACATTTCTTAGACGAGTCATCTGAGAAATGTGTAGGATAGAGTCCGTTAAGTTCAAAGTTTTCAGATCCCAATCCGATCGTATTTGAGTCTGGGGCCAGTCCAACGGGCTCTACTATCCATAGCCTATTTCACCCTTCGACACAAAAAATGAAATAAATTATCAAGATAAATTGGAAATATAACAAGTGGTTTATTAAAATCTATTGAAAGACATTTATATTGTGTTCTAATACGACATGATTGAAATATATAAACGGTGCTAGGACGATGGATCGCATGATATATTAATCTAAAAAGTATTCTAAAGAAGCATTGTGGGTGAATCTTGATATGAGTATGTCGGTGAGAGTACACAAAAGGTTAACAATTTTTTTCTTTTAAATATATATTTATCGATAATTAATTTCAGTTAATTATATTATTATTCTATTTAAAAAAAAACGATGAAATATCGTCATCAACTACGATATGTAACACTATTGTTTGAAGATTCTATTAAACAACGAATCTATTATTAATTGAAGAAGCAGTTGCTATTCATCAAGTATCGATCGGTTATTTTGCTGACGAAAAACAACGACAATAACACCCACTGTAATGATAATAATCAAAGATAGAATAAAAATTAAACTGACAAATATAACAACATGATGCTAAAGTAACCAACAAAACAAAAAAAAATAAAGCTATTCATAAAAACAAAGAAATGTTTTTTAATAGATTACAATCATGCAGATTTAATTAAGATATTAATGTGTTTATAGATGAAATATGATTGCGGTTTATTCATTTTTCACAAGACACAATAAATATGTACTCAGTATTTAACCACAATACGCATCTATATGATAATTTAGTCATATATTTTTCATTATTACTCAGCTATTTGTTATTGTTGCTCTTTCTTAGATAAAGAACAACCCACGAAAATTAAATAAAACATCGATTCTTTCGCATTTTCATCGAATCTCATCATACTCAACGTAATCGATACGTCATAGAAATTTATGTTATTAAAAGGTATGAATCAACTGTAAAAAACAAATGCCTACACATTTCTCTTTTTATGACGACAATAACCCATATCATTAAAATAAGAATCGTCAATATTAGTCATTTTTTTCGCATTTTTCATTTTGTACCATCATCAGAAGCTTTCTTAAATACCAAACACATATGCTATTTGCGTTCATTGACTACTTGTGAAACGAAAAACAAAAAAAACATGTTATCAACAACATCTTGTGTTATATGTGAAAATAAAGATATTAATGGTACATTTAGATGTGAAGGATGTTCACAAACATTTTGTATAAAACATTCCAATGATCATCAACAATATCTTTGTCATCAATTAAATGAAATAATTCATGAACATGAACATATTTTTAAAACATTCGGCGAAAATCAACAATCATCATTATTATACGATCAAATTGATCAATGGGAAAAAGATTCAATTATAAAAATACAAAAAACAGCACAAAATGCACGAATACAAATTGAACAATTTGCTGAATTACAAAAAGGTTTTTAATAAATAATTTTATGATTAAAAGAAAGACAAAAAAAAACATTTTTCTTTTTCTAAAATTTAGAACATTCAAAAGAAAAATTTAATCAAATAACTAAACAATTAGAAAATGCTCGTCAAAATAATGAATATTTTGAAAAAGATCTTTATCGATGGAAAATTATTTTAGAACAATTTAAATATGATTTAACTATTCTATCACCATCAATTATTTTTTATGAAGATCATAATCAAACATTAATTAATAATATATTTATTTTAAAAATGGATCAACAATCAACTTTAGATGAAACACTTATTAGTTTTTCTGATGAAATTCATTTTGATGATAATCATCATATTGCTATGCATTGTGGTCCTTATAGAAATCCTGCTTATATCAGTGGTAAACAAGAATATTCATCAGGTCGATATCAAATACGATTATTTATTAGTAAAAGAACAAATGAATTTATTCTTTCATTTAATATTATATCAAAATTAATGCAATTATCATCAAATTTATTTGATTCACAATATTTAACATATGGTTGGCAAAGTGATGATTGTATTCATCCTTCTCAATATTGTTTATCAAATGAAAAAATTTGTCTAGATTTAAAAGGTAAAACAAAATTTCATATTACATTTTTAATTGATTGTAATAAACACAAAATTAGTTATTTCAATGAAAAAACAAAACAAATAAGAGAAATCAATGTTGATATAGAAAAATGTCCATTACCATGGAAACTTTTTTTTTATTTATATGATATTGGAGATTCTGTTCGACTTCTTTCTTCATCTCAAATATCATAATTTTTGTTAACTATCATTACTTTTTTAAAAGTAGTACTTAAATAATAAACATATAAAAATATGTCACAAAGACTAAAGTTTTTTTTTTTCTTATTCTTCTATTTTCTTTCTGGTGCGGTCGATGTATTGAAGACAAAAATAAATAGTTACTTTACTTCTTTATATGCACAGAAAAGTAAAAAAAACAACCTTTCATGGCGTCTTCATCTACATCATTAAAAGCACCTTGCGCCACGTGTAGCAATAAAAGTGCAGGTATATTTCGATGTGAAGGATGTTTACAAGTATTTTGTCGAAAACATCTTAATGAACATCGAGATTTTCTTAGTCATCAATTAGATGAAATTGTTCAAGAATATGATACTTTACAACAAACTATTGTTGAAAATGAAGACAAACACATAAATGATCTTCCTATTCTCAAACATATTGATCAATGGGAAAAAGTATCGATTGAGAAAATTCAACAAATAGCAGAAGAAACTAGAGTACAAGTCAAAAAATTAACTAGTTTGGAAACAGGTGAGTTAGAAAACTGATTAATTTTCGTTATATATGTGTTATTTGATAGTATCAAATGAATTACATAATCTTGCTGAACGACTAGAAAAAGCTCGTATAGATGATGATTATGTTGAAACAGATCTTCGAACATGGACAACTATATTAGAAAAATTGAAAGATGATATTAATACATTTTCTCCTTCGATTTTTATTCAAGAAAATCCAAAAGAAATACTTATTGCTAAAATTCATGTTTCTACAATAGTACACCAATTAAGTCAACAGGAAAAGTTTGGAAAATCCTATGGTCCAGTTTGTATTGAAAACAATGGTTTTATGGCGAAACATATCGGTCCAAGGAACGGTACGGCTTATGTGCGCGGAATAGGTGCATATTCATCAGGGACACATAAAATTCAATTCCTATTCACAAAGAATAGTCTCAAATATATCACCTGGTTTGTTGTTGCCTCAGCGTCGACGCCGATTGGTAGAACATCCAAATTACCTTACAACACCTATGGATGGTCAAGTGATGATAATATTTATTGTCCTGATGATATAAGAACAGTCGATAAAAACTTTCGAGATATGAAAGGTCAAACTTCATTTGAAATCAAACTTCAACTTGATTGTGACAATCGAAAAATTAGTTATATCAATCAACGAACAAAGAATCAAAGAGAATTAAATATCGATATTACAAAATGTCCATTTCCATGGCAAGTCGAATTTTATCTATTTGAGGTTGGAGATTGTGTTCGTCTTTTACATTAATGCGAAATACCATAAATGGCCTTCGTACCTTGTGCATTGCTATTCTTATGAATTTTTCCATAATATAGTTTACAAATACTCGAATATATCAATATTTGTATGATACAATGCAAAAAATGAAGTTCATATAATTTCCTAACCCTTTTTCTTTTACATAATAACATAAGGAAAGTTTTTATTTTTGAGGTTAATCTATTTTATCATAGTTGAATTTAGATATTCAAGATTGAATATGATCTATTACTATCCTTTCGAAATTATAACATCCAATAGTAATCTATTTTTTTATTAAAAATAAAAAAAAAATATTATAATAACTTTCACATGTTTAATGAAGTTTTGTAGCAGCGATTTTTATCATTAATACACAAGAACGACATGTTTTTATATACAGTAAAACTTAATTTAATATTCACAATTGAATTTTAAAAAAAAAGAAACTAATTTCAACAGGTTACCTAGTACAATGGCTTTGACATAAGATAAAAAATATATTAATCCTATTTCTGAATCATCCATTTTGAAAGTGATCGATTATGCTATAACCTTGAGTCACTGACGATATGAGTAAAGAATGTTTATGAATGTTTATTTAAAAGGAGAATGTAAGCAGCGTGGCGCAGTGGAAGCGTGCTGGGCTCATAACTCAGAGGTCGGTAGATCGAAACTACTCGCTGCTATTTCTTCTTTTTTTATCTCGATTATAACATAATAAAAAGAAAACGAAGATTTATAAGCGATACAATACTTTTTTTTTTGATGATTAATATTTAAAACAATATACTAAAGTATTCTTTCTGAAAATTAAAAGATTTTGTAATGATCAAGGTTAATATTATGTTTTTATATTTTTATTTATAACAAAAATAAATATATCCTTGATTAATTTTGTCCAAGTATATGTAGAAAAACACATCAACTAGGATAAAGACGACTCTTTCGTTCTGTTTTCTTCATATTGGTTATGTATTGTAAGAGAAAACGATAGACAGGACTAAGAGTAATTAACTATTGTGTAAGGTTTTCATTCAAACACGTGAAATACAGGTAAATCGACAAATCTTAATAATATTCGAGATTAACTGAGTGAATCTTAATTTATAATTTAACACAATTTTTTCAAGTGAATTTTTATGTTTATTAATTCAAATACAAAAAAAAGGCATTGAAACTAACAACAATCAATTTAATACGCATCTTATTTTCAAAATAAATTTCTCAAACTATCATTGTTAAAATCTTTCTTATCTAAAAGAAATAAAAATCTTTTACTGAATCAAATCTTAATATATAAAAAAAATTTTTTTTTTTCTAGAATTAACGTCAAAGTTAAAATTAATATATTTGATTATGTTAAAAAAGATCGATACATTATCTTCATCTTCACAATCAACATCATTTGAATCAAATTGTATTATTCCAATATTAATAAAGAAAAAATTTATTTCAGAAATTTATTCTAATAACAAATTAGAAGACGAACTTATATTAATCGAACCAAAAACATATGTTGATTTATCCTATTGGAATTTAACTGATTATGATATGTTAATTATTATTAAACAATTTTTTAGAAATAAACAATGTATAGAACTTCGATTATGTGGAAATAAAATAACATCAAAAGGCACATCAATTTTAGCTTCAAGTTTAATAAATAATTCAATATTAAAAAGTCTTGATCTTTCTTATAATCATATATCAGATAAAGGTGTTTATTCTTTAAGTAAAGTTCTTTTACCAAATCAATGTTCATCTCTTAAAATACTTTTTCTTAATAAAAATGGTATTTCAAATGATGGTATATATTATTTATGTGAAATGCTTCGAACAAATCAAACATTAACTGAATTATGGTTATCAGATAATGAAATTGGAAATGAAGGTGTAATACAATTAACAAATATATTAATTAATTATAATAGAAAATTGAAAGTTTTAACACTTTCATATAATATATTTATAACTGATTCGAGTATTGATTATCTTCTTCAAATGTTGGAATATAATAAGACACTAGAAAAATTTTCAATAAACAATTGTAATTTATCTGAAACCAGTAAAATGAAACTTCAAGAAAAAGCGGATACAAAGAAAATATTTGAAATTGTAGTGTAATTATTCATTCTTTCTATTTAACAATTTTATCTTGAAAAATTATGAAATAAATTTATATTATTTAAATATACTAGAATAACTACGTTAATCTTTTATCCTCGACAGCATTTTCAGAAGAACCATTGATAAAATAATTTTATAAATAGAGTATTGGTCTATTCAATATGCTAATAGGATTTAACAACATATGAAGTTTTGAGATTTTTTTTTCTTTGACTATATAGCTGAATGAGCAAAAGCAACATCAATCTTTACTTTTCTTTGAGCTATTGTATAACCTCCAAAGATATTTCATTCATAATAAATACTACAGTCAGCAACAAATATTTAAGCGAATTTTGTTTTTCTTTCATTTATGTTTTGCAAATTTTCTTTCACATTACCAAAGGACACAGACTTGATTGAAATAGTGATTGAGATGCTGACTTCATGATGCACTATGATAGGAGGGGATTCTATCTTCCCATATAGATCTTTCATACTGGAAATGTTTTTTCCAGGTAAAACTAGATTTAAATGCTTTCCGGTATTTCACGTTTCCTAACCAAGAGGATAGAGAATTTCATGCTCTATCTGTTTCTAAAAAAAACATTTTCTTCCTAGAATTGGTCTTCATTTCAAAAATTTGATTTTAACAAGAATAGTGAAAAAAAAACGAATTGCTTTTTCCCGCCAAAAAAAAATTTAAAAAGAAAAGTTAGTCGTGTTTTGCCAATACTTTTGAAAAAATAATGGACATGAAAAACCAATGATATTAAAACTTCGAATACACCATTTTGTTCTATTCTGAGTATTCTGTAATAAATTGGGATAAGAGAGAATTTATAAGAACCAATTGCACTTTTTCCGTTTTTTTAGAAATAGATAGAACATGAAAATTTCTATTAAGTGTAGATAGAGAAGATTTCGTTTCGAAAAATTCGATATTTCAAAGGTGCAGCAATGAAAACAAAATATTGTTTTTTATCAATTAATAACCTATGAAGTTCACTGTATGTCTGCTAACTACTCATTCACCATTTTGCTTTCTGCATACAGTTACATATAATCAACTCAATTGAACAAAATGAGATTAAATATATTTTCATATGTCGTTTTTTTTTCTAGATTATTCATTGATTGAGAACATGATGAGAGATCGAATGAACTTGAGTTGACTAGATCTTAAAATCTGACTATCTTGAGTTTTAAGAATAGGTATCATTAATTCGAATGAAACTAAAAAGATATTCATTATTCTCTTCTGCAGGATAAAATGACAAATGTGCTAAAGATTGGATTCGAAACACGTTTTCAGAATGTAGTGCACTTTTCTGTGTAGGTGTTATGCATGTTTAATTTTTCAAGATCATTTATATATGAGTATTTATTAACATGCCATACATAAATATATAATCATCTGAAGAATCTATGACAATAAGTATAAAGAAAAATCCCAATAAGCTATTAGAAAATATATATTTTTTAATAAAAGAATTTTAAGTAAGAACTAAAATTAAGTAGAACATTTGGTGAGATATTGTTGAACATGTCTAACACTTGTAAGACCACTTTCTAATGCACCATCAATAAATCCTCGCCAACCATTAGATATATCACCACTAGCAAAGAATACTGGTGGTTCTGACTTTTGAAGTGCCATAAGACTTGAAGACATTTGACCTGGTTTATACCAAGACCATGTACTCAATACAAATGGATCATTTCGCCAATCATGTCCTAGAACATATTTAACTTTCACATTAGGAAGTAATTTATTTAATTCTTTTTCTACAGCGTCAATATTCTGAATATCCAATATTCCATCAGGTCCAAATCCAACAATAAAAAATCCATCTTCATCATCCGTATAAGCCATAGTTATTGGATTTGGATATGGTGCAAAACCAAACCAATTACCAACAGGTTCTTCTAATTTAACCCAAAATTTAATTCCACCTGGGCATTGCCCAATGGTTATAGCTTCTTGCTTTTGTAATTCGAGAGATGGCATAAATTCTATTTTTTTTAATGCATTCAAAGGAACAGTTACAATTGCTGTTCGACCAATTAATAATTCATCTGTTTGTGTACGAATAATAACACTGTTTCTACTAGTACGATCAATAGATTTAACAGATGTTGATAATAGTAAAGTTACTTTTTGACAATCATTTAATATAGCACGTGCTAATGCACTTGTTCCTTCCTTTATTTTATAGCGACCAAGTTTTTCAAACATTCGATTCATATCATAATCTCCTAATGCCCACCAACGAAGATGATCAATAAATCCTCCTTGTGCAATATTACCTTGCATATTCATTGAAAGTAATGATAATAACATTTGAATTATTTCTTCATTATTATCATCAAGTGAATTTATGACTTGATTCAATCGATCTTGCATAGACAGTTGATCATACATTTTTACGGCTTCATTAGATGTAAAAGGTGTATGTGGTAAAGGCATAACTGTACGTCCTTGAAATCCATCAACATCACTATATTTTTCCATTGCTTTACCCATGGCTACCCAATGATCGGCCATTGGTACTTCTTTTAATTTAGTACCATTATCAAGTAATACACTCATGCGAGTAGCTGCTGCACCTTTTGATTCAGTTAATGAAAATCCATAACGTGTAATTTCTGTCCATATATGTGGTTGACTCCAATGAATCCATGTACCACCAATTTCAAAGTTTCGATTCTCAACTTGAGTAGTCAATGTTCGACCACCAATTCTATCTTTTGCTTCAATAATTAATACTTTTCGTCCACGAAGACTAAGTTCACGTGCAGCTATAAGACCAGCAAATCCTGCACCGATAATAATAACATCATATTCTTCATTATTTATTGATTTCTGTGGTTCAATAACAGCTGATGTTAGTAAACCAACTTCAGTTAAACCATCTGAATAGTGAATAAAACCATCGCTGGTTTCTTTTAAAGAATCTTCTATAAGATTTGTCATTAATAATTCGTCAAGAAAAATATCTTCACACTTATAAAATTGGTTGTGATTTAAAATAATCAAAATATCAAAAACAGTTTGCGTTTGCGTGACACTCTGACACGAATGTTCTTTTACTTTCCTTCTGTCATATCAGTAGTAATATCGTTGATTTATTGCATTTCAACGTAGTTCATTTGCCAACACAAAGCACCAATCGTATATATTGTATAGTAGATAGTGATGTGTCACCAGTTTTTGAAGAAATTTTTACAGTAGAATGTACACGTATAATAGAGAGGAGATAAATGTTCATCGAACGGACACCGTTTATATTGTAGACACTTTTAATTACCAAATTATATATTGGCTCAAAGGCACTGAATCAGACAGTTTCATTATCAGTGGACGTGGTACAACTATTAGAGCAGGATTAATTATCTCCGCCATATGATTTGATAATTGATCGGCACGAAAATTTGTATATAGCTTATATATTCAATCATTTGCTGTTAACAAAAAAGTTCTTATGTTTGAGATGACTTTCTAAAGAAGCAAATCGTCTGATTGACTATCGTTCGTTTATTCATTTGATTCAGAGGCGATGCTGAACTTGAGAGATCAGTGTGAGGATATTCGATTTATACTTAATCTTTTGTTAAACTATAATGAACAACTTGAGTTTGCCAACTATACTTCGTCTTTTACAATAAATCTTTCCCAAAATTTTTAGAATTTTCAGCAAAAAAGTTACTAAGAAACGTGCGATAGAATAGTATAAAATAATTAATATGAAAAAACAAATAGAAAAAAAATCATTGCTATCAAAGTATAGACACCAATGGAGTTAGATAATGCAAAGATTTTTCTGAACGACAATTACTCAGGTATATCTTCTTTCTAGTTTGCTTCAATTCGTTAGATTATCATCTAGAGATACATGGTGTGATATTTCTAATTAACACTACACATTAACATATAATGCATTTCCATTAAAGAAATTTTCCATTAATTCTTGTTCTTTTTTGTCTATTAATGTATTTGAATTTTTCTTAGATGAAACTCAACATTTCTGAGATATATCTTTACGAATGTCATCTATGAGATAGATATTTTCGAAAATTAGAAAAGAAAAACTAACATTTCACTCAAAGGAACTTTTAATTTACAAGTAGAAAAGTCCGTAATTTCTATTGAAATGTTTATCAGATGAAAATAATGTATATGTCTGTTTTTTTATTCAACTCAAATTCATTATAACACTAAAAGTTCGTCAATTAGAGATAGGAGACAAAAATGGAAAAGAGAAATAGATTGGCTATAGCTTGACTGCGGACATCTTTTTGGTTGATTAAAGGAAAGTGTCTGCAAAGCAGGACCAGGAAAGGCGAGATACAAAAGTGATCGCATTGTAGAATCAAGACAAATTTATTATGTGGAAAAAAAAATCATTGATGAAAGATAATTGAACATTTAACTATTTTTAGGTTCATAGCCAAGATTATCTGTCAGCTGTATCAATAAAAAATAGGACGCAATCTCTTTTGATAACCTGTGAGATTCAAGAGACTATTTAGATATTCTTGTTTTGCTTGAATCATAATATTATCATTAGTCATTGATGTGACACTGATAGAACGTGTCTTGCGTTGTCGAGCTTGTTCTTACTCAATTCGAACCATTATTGATTCGTCTAATTCCTGGATATATCTTATTCAGATTCATAGATTTGGATGTGTTTGAAAATATAAGAATTTAATTAATTATGAAAACCTTCTACATGGGTTTTGCTTTTTGGTGGAATTTCAATAAGATCAAATAGATTCCCAAATCACTTTAAATATCTTCATTCAGAATACATGTTTACAAAATAGCCTGGACATTAGACTAGCTCGAAGTAGAAAAAACGTCCGCAATCAAGAAGACATGCATTATAGAATGACTACTTTGGTAGTGATACCGTTTATAAAATGTTTGAAAAAATTGAAAAGAATTACATTGACAAGGAGTTAGCTAATATTAATGGACTTCAAATCATAAAGCACTTTTTTCCCAAAAAACCAATAAGAGAACAAGATCCACGATGGATAATCAAAGCTTATGCAACTGAAACGAATTTATATAATACATTGAATATTGAGATAACAGGAAGTACAAGTCAATATCAAAATGAACGAAGATATTGATTGGAAAAGTTGCCAAATTATTTTTAATTCGACAAGAAGAAATAAGAGAGGATGTGGG
>CAJNOL010004859.1:1713-13576 GCA_905250125.1 Rotaria sordida
TTCATTGTCCAATATTGGAACCAACGATCATCACGAACAAAACTACTTGTACAAAATGGATGAATTTGTACTTCATTGGATATGAATGTTGAACGTGGTATAAATGAATAACGACATGGACATGATAGAATCGATGAATACATATCATGAAGATGTTCAAATTGATCGATACTTGGATTTCTGATAATGATTTGTTGTGAACTAACTATTGATGTAGAGTAAATGATCAAAATATAAATACCAAGCATCAGCAATATGATATAGAGACGAGTAGAATAAATACCATGTTGAACATTGGTGAAAGTTGTCTTGAACAAATTGAATGTGATGGCTTTGTGACGAATTAGCTTAACGATATTCCATATACGATCTTTAAAATCTATGGAAAGAAAAAGTACAAGAAGAAAAAAAATATATAATGAAGTAGAGATTGACTTTACTTCTTTTTGGTTCATGTCCTTCATTAGCTTCTCGCAGTCGAACTTTTCGACAAGATGAATGTAAAATGAATTTGACAAACAATGGAGATATTATACGCAATGCTATGCTTAGTCCACCAAAGACACTAGTCATGGTTGCAATCATATAAGTGAGAAAAAATCGTTTTACATATGAATATGAACAAGCTTTGGGTGCACAAGTTTGGAAATAGGCAGCAAAATCAGTAGAGTTCTTCCAAGATTCAACCATTAGATTATCAAAAAGAATACCAATAGTTGTTGTTGGACTGAATCGTGAAAAAGAATTTGAAATATCCAAAGCTGAGACAGTGCGAAGAGCACCTGTCAACGAAATCACAATGTCTAAACATGATTGATTATAAAAGCATTCCAATGTTGATTGAAGCAACGCATTTTGAGGTACACATCCTACTTGAAATCCTGGCACAATGAATAGAGGTGATACATCAAGAGAAAAGACTTCATTCGGAATAATAGCTTGTGTTTTATTATAAATACCAGCAGGATAAACACAATCACTTGTATGATCACATCGACATGTTTCACTCGATATCAATGAAGACTGAGTTCGATTAACTTGTTGTGGATAAATAGCAGAAAAAGTTACAGAAATATTACTACCAGGAACACTTCTCGTATAGAAATTTGTTCGTAATGCAGATATAAAACGATGTTCTTCGACAAGAGATGACACAAAATGATAGAATGAACTGAAACTATCAAGTGCATTTTTCTGAACTTGTTCAATAGAAGTGCCTATATAATTATTGAATACATCACGTGACAATGCATTTGGTGACAATATTGTTGTTGAATTGAATCCTTTGACAGCATCGATTACAGCTTGACGTGATGTTCGACATAGAATAGATAAAACTTGAAATTGTGAAGAAGCCACCAAACGAAAGTCAAGAGGATGATAGTTGCTTGTATTAACATTGAATAAAGAGGAAAACCATTCTTCACTGACGAAATCACTTGAGCAAACTTGATGAAATTGTGGATTGAATGATACAAATTGTGGATAAGGAATTGATGTTTGAGAACAACGGCACATAACTGTAGTTGTGTAAGTATTGATGAAATTTTCGAAATCATTGAGAGATGGTGAAGAAACAGTGATTAAACGTGTTTGAGGAATAATGCCAGTAAATGATAGTATAATTATGAGAGCGATCGAAAGTGAGATAATGAAAACACGTGTAGATAAGAGCTGATCAGCTAGAGTCAACTCATCATAGTCATCATATAGGTTCAGATTCCTGATGAAATGTATAAATTTATTTTTGAGTTGGATATGAGTACTAGTTTGGGTAATCATTGATCTAGAAAAGTATTTATTAACTGTACTATACAAATCTTAAATGTATATCGATCGATCAAAAGGTTAAATGTATAATTCTACTACTCTAATGATCTATGAATCTATAGATAAAATCAACGTTAATGAATAGTTGATTTCTTTTTGCTTCTTTAGAAAAGCAACAAATCATTAGAATTGTTGCTTTTAAAAGTTATTCATTGTATATTCTTCTTTTTGTTTTTTGACTCTTTTATTCTCCAAATGACTTCTTCTAAACATCAATTTTGATGATGTATGACTTTTTTTCTTTTTTTCTTCTATAACTGGTGAAAAAAGTTTATTTTAATATTGTTTTAGATATAACTAAAATAATGTAATAGCTCGAGAAACATTATTATTGTGAGGAATGGAGAGAAATACGCTTCTAGTTTGTGATATGCTTTCATTGTTTTAATTTCGAATATTTGTTTGAATGATATTTTTTTACTCGCTTTGCAGCTATGCTTTAACTGCTCTTAGATAATTACTTTAAATTTTTTTTTGTTATTTAGAATGACTTTATTCATCAAATATTTTTATGCATCTCAAGTAATTACTTTAGTTTTTTTTTCCTAACAAAGATGTTGTGCTATTTTTTAACGGAATCAAGAATAGCTGATTGGACACTACTCATATTTCTATGTGAATTAATTCATTTTATTTTTAGTGAAAGATAATTCTATTCTCGTATAGTGCTGATAAGTCAATGACTTGTTTTGTAACACTGTGGTCTATAATTTATTGACGAAAAGTTCTTGTTAAATCTTTCATTTACAATATTACTTTGTTATCTATTGAAGACAACTGACATGAACAATTATTTTTCAGTTAAGAAAAAGTCGATTATTATTTAGTTTTATTTGCGTGTCTTTCTTTGCTACTCGTGAATAACAAATCTTCTTTTTAAACTACTACTACCAACTGATTAAACTTTTTTCTTTCATTCGAAAAGATTAATTAATCATTGCAGCATTTTCATTTATTTGGTTCAAACTACCATCATTTTCTCTTTTTTCAATTTGTGAGAATTCATTTCTATGTTTGGTTGGGAAACAGTGCATAGATTGCAGCTGGACTTTTTAAATAATATATCAGTAAATCATACATGTGAGAATGTGAATAAAAAGTAAAGCAAACTCAAGTATGAATGCATTTCAATTTGAAATTAAAATTTAATTCTTAGTAACACTAGCAAAGTAATTCAAAAATAGAATAGCCTTTTTTTTCTTTATTATTATTTTTTCATGTGAAGGTATAGTTCAATGAATTATGAATAATCTCAAATTTTTATGCGAAACAAAAGAAGTATATCGCTAAATAATTTTAATTGTTTTCATTCTTCCTTTATTTCTCAAGAAGTTCAGAAATAGTTATGTTCGTTTAACGCAGCGCCTAATGCTGAATCTAATAAAACAATTTTCATCATATCTTCAAGTGATATCGTCAAAAAAGTGCTCATGGAGTAAAAAAAGTGGGCAAAAATGGTGATTTTCATGTAGATAAAATGAAACGGACATAATCATGGATGTTTTCGATTTTCATCGATTAAAATGAAAATTTTCACCAACCTCACTTCATTATTTTCATTAAAAATGAAAATCATAAAATGAAAATCGTGAAATTTTCATTTTAATCGATGAAAACCGAAAACATACATGATTATGTCTCTTTTATCATAAAAAATGCTATATTTTTCATTTCTTTAATTTTCTAGATGTTCAACATATAAGAAAGTGTGGCTTAACTGAAAAGTATTTTGACCATTGTTGAAAGGACATCAACTTTCAATAGGTTCATACTTTAATTTAGTATGGGTGTGGATGTAGTTGCGGGTATGCTTTGATGGTAGTGTAAAATCGATCTAGTTTCACATCCACTTCCATACCCTCAAGTTTTACTTTTTTTGACTATTCGATAATATTTGTAATATATCTGTAATATCTATGACGAAGCAATGATGTTTTCGAAGAAGATGAATGAAATATATCTAATCTGATAAAATGAAAAAATATTGAGTTTTTGTTTTAGTAGATTAACACATGATTAGAGTAATCTAGTAAAATTAACATGATTTTGTATTATTCGAATCCGAGGAATGGTATTTTATGCAAAAAACTATGCCCTTATTTTGCTTAATGATAAATTCCGTTTTAAAAGTTGTTTTCATTTCCTTTTCTTATTTAAAATTAGTATTGAAGTTTCAATTATGTACTAAATTTAAATAAAATATTATCATTTATTTTCTATACTTTGCTTATTATATAAGATGCCAATTCAATAATAAATTTAATGTCATTTATTTTCTTTCCATTTTATATTTAGATATAGTAGCAAGATCAAATAAATATTCTGTGGAACTCACATATATTTGCGAAGAAAATGGTGCGTGTAAGTTTTAAATTCAAGTTTTTGCGGCTCCTCTCCTCCCTCATCTCCATTACAGGCACATAGCAACGTAGGTCCCCATTATAGACCTTAGCAATTAAGAATAACAGGCATCAGACTTTCTAGCATTTTTGAAAAATTGATTAAGTTATAATTTTGAAAGATACTTAACATCATTGTTTGTGAGCTGATTAATATATATAATAGTGTGTGAGCTCTTCTGTAGATATCATAGATATATAAAACAGATTTATCTTCCAATTAATTCAATGATTAGAATGATAAGAATGTTGAGTTACGAAAAACGATTTAAAATTAAAAAAAAATGAAAGATAATGAGCGAATAGCAACAATGCAAAAGAAAAATGGGGCGCTTTCAAACAAAAACAAAAATTTGTGTTTTAACTGTAGACATAAATGACAAAGTCTCGCTCTTGTTATTGATTATCAATGAAAACAACTACAATGTACACGAAATTTTCATGAGTTGCCTAATTCGAATTCGAATATAAATGGACACGTCACTGCTTATGGTTACTTCGAAAATACATGAAAAAAACGCCTTCCCTATTGAACTAACAAAAAGGCAAAAGAAATAATTTTATATAAATTATAAATTTATAAATGAAAAAAGGCACAATCATCTTGAAACAGCAAAAAAGCAAAAGAAATAATTTTATATAAATTATAAATTTATAAATTTAAAAACCAAAAGGCACACCCATGTTGAAATTGCAAAAAAGCAAAAGAAATCATTTTATATGAATTAAAAATTTATATATGAATAAGGCATACGCATCGTGTAACAGTATAAAAGAAAAGTACTTATTTTGCATAATTTATTCATGTGTGAGCAAAGAACGCACTAAGACAAAATTTGCCACATCTAACTAACCTTATTGCTAGGCTGATATTTGGATAGATGAAAATCAAGGAAGGATTCCTCTCAGTGGAAACTAAATCGGTTTAATATCGTCAGTGAGATGCGAAGTTCCAATTTAAGATTGAAGTTCGATATCTGTGATCTAATAAAAATCTTGTCTATCGTAGCCGCATACATGTAATACTTTAAACTTGAATTCAAATATTCAAGTATTTAATTATTGAATAGTTAAACTTTCAACTATTCAACTATTCAAGTATTCAACCATTAAAAGGCTCAGACCTTCCAATACTAAAACATTGCAGTTTTCAGGTTCCAAGTATTAAATTACCACTTTCAATTCAATTATCGAACATTCACCAATTATTTCATATTTGAAAGGTGAAAAAGCTTGCACGGTATTTCAAGAAACCAAACTCTATCACGAAGACTGTATGGCAACAAAATCCAGGTAGGTCACTAAGCAAGAAAAATCGTGCGAACGCTGAGAAAGCCAACTACACCGCAGTCTATTAATTGCTTCGGACTCGGTTGTAAGCTGAACATAGGAATCAATACTTGAAACTTCAATTGTGTGATCACTGAACACAAGCAGAAGGATATCAAGAAAAATGGAAGTTCTACGTTCTATACTGTAGAGCAGTTAGGAAGAAAGACTCGGCGCGTGGTCGCCCGAAGTGCCACCCGAAGAGCGCCGAGAGGCCGCTTCTGTGCCAGCATAGATTAGAGACTTCCCCATTGGTACTATCAGAGGGCGTACACACACCTTTATTTATGCCTCGACGCGTGGTGGCCCTTCTGGCCACCCGAGGTGCGCCGAGAGGCCGCTACTGTGCCAACACAGATTAGAGACTTACCCATTTGTACTATTAGAGGGCGTACACACATCTTTTTTCATGTCTGCGCGGGTGGTGGCCCGAAGACGACCATGAGGCCGCTCCTATGTTAAAACAGATTAGAGACTTAGGTATTATTAGTATCAGAGGCGCGCACACACCTTTATGTAATCTGCGGCGCATGACAGCACGAAGGGCCATCGGAAGAGCGTCGACACATTGTATTAGTTTGATCACTGAAGAAATTTGTGGATCCAGTTAGTTTGATTGTTTTCGAGGTGGTAATGTTCTTGGTACTTTGATAGATATGCTGTATGAAAATAGTCTAATACCTGTCAATTGTTAAAGGTTTGCCTAAGTTTGTTCTCATGCTGTTGTTGAGTGCTTTATGTGCACGATTGTTGTAAGTGCGTGCGTTTTGGACTAGGACGGAAGGAAGATTTCACATCTCAGCTTCATTATTGAGGCGCTTGGAGGCGTAGTATAGTATGCAGTTGCTTGTTGTTTCTTTTCTTGTGTTATGGTGGACGCCGTGCCGATAGGTGTTGTCGTCAATGTGAGTCGGATGAGCATTTTTTCGGAGGTTTATACAGCGTGTATCTGGATTATGTTATGTAGAATCGTAAGCAACACGCAGCGATGTGTGTTTTTTTATGTTGGTATGCGCTATCGAGAATGGTTCGGAACTCTAGGACATAATCTAAAGAAATGGAGCTGTTCATAGGAGTGATGTATGTACAGACTGGGTTTTGTACAATGGTTTAATATTTGTAGAGAACATGTTGGAATGGTCGGAGGTGGCTTAAAAGTGTACAACGAATGCTGAATGACTTACATTCTGTTCCGTAACTGATGCTCTACAGGATTGGTTTAACTTTGATGTATGTAAAATTGGATAGATTTGTTAGGTTTGAGAATTGTTTTGGAGAATAATCTTTGGCTGTGCATAGAGTTGGGTCTGCATGTGTTTTAAGCTCGTATGGTGTCTTAAATTATTTTATAAAATTCTAAATCATTCATATTCGATTGTCTTCATTGGTTACGTATTGAAATGATGCTTGTGTTAGTGCACACGTATGGGATTCATGTATTAGTTAATGATGCTTCTTTTTTTTTCCTGTTTATTTTTTTATTCAAAGTTCATCTTTTGAATATATAAACAATATATGAAAATAATAACACAAAAAAAATACCATAGACAAACATCTGTTCAGTTTGAAAATAAATGATAAACAAAAGAGCACAATGGGAAACATATATAACAAAAATATCTGTTGCATATGGAAGATATTCAACAATCAATCTGGACGGAGATAAACAAAATAAACAATTGATTATTCCAATTTAGTTTATAAAAACGTTCCATATTATGAACCAGTTGATGTGTTTTTTGTTCGATTGGCAAACTGAATGATTCAGCAATAAACTTGTACACGGCTGCCACAAATATTGGATGGGTGCGCCATACGTGTGGACACTAAGAAAGAAAATATTCAAGCTGTTAGAGAGTGAAATTCACAAAAGATACTTACTTCTTCAATACTTAGGTGTGGCGCTACGCTTTCAGGCAAAACAAAGTTGATCTTGGTGCCTTGTATAATTTTTTTAATTTTTGCATTAATAAACACGTTTGGAGTACACGTCAGATATACACAATTGAACTTGGAATAAAGTATATCTTGAGGGTGTGGGTAGGTGTGGTGGGTGTGGGTGTCGGGTGTCGGGTGTGGGGTGTGGGTGTGGGTGTGAGTGTGGAGTGTGAGTGTGGAGTGTGCGGTGTGGGTGTGAGTTCATTAATCTACACCCATACTCACCCACCCACCCACCCACACCCACACACCCACCCACACCCACACCCACACCCAATGGGTAGATGCATCAAACATTTTCTCTATAGTATATTCAAGCGTTCTATGTGACTCTTTTCTTGTTATTTCTATTCAATGAAACCATCAACGTGTCTATTATAAAAGAAAAATGTAATAGCTTGTCTAAATACTTCAACCGTTGTGTTACTTTTTTTTCGATCAACTAAGAACAGCGTGTGACCTCGAATCAAAAATCAAATTACATTTATTCGAAATTCATAGGTCTCTTCAAAAAAATATGAAACAAAATTACATCTACAATCTTGAGGTATGCTTCATAGCTTGCACCACATCATCAGTGACATATTTCTCATGCATACACCTCGATCACATGTATTGTATCATCAATCATTATTCTAAAGAAACCCCGTAGTAGTTAATAATATTATGGAAGAGAAGTATCTTTCGACTAATTCTTGGCGTTATATTAGAACCGATAAATCCTACCATTTCTTCTTCTCATTCTATTGTAGTTCTCTGCGCAGAATTGAATTCTATTCGATGCAATAGATCAGTGAATCATCCAAAACGTTTCCAATATACACATATCTATTTTTCGCATATAGTAGTTAGATTGTTCGTAAAAGAAATCAGTCTACGTGGAAAAAAAAAATAAAAAGTTGCTTATGAAATCAGTAGCCTATATTCTTTCTCATTATGTGATTTGTATAAATTCGATAAATCTAACAAAAATAGGTTCTGATAAACCTTTTATAGTTTAGGCCAAATAAATACTTTCTTCTAAAAATAATTAAATACAACAAACTTCTTGTATATGAGTAAATATATTAACAGATTAAAAATACAAACTCTTTGAATATCATCATTATCTGTAACATAGTTGAACATAAGAGCGTGAAGTACGTATCATCGCTCTCTCGATTATATTCGGAATCGATCAAAGATCATTTGCTGATAGTGACCAACTCTATCTTTTTCATGAATAAAACAACGAAGAGGATAATAAAAATGGCGATGATGCTTATACTTGTTTGCTTTCGAACGACACATGGAAAATGTTTTCTGAGTAATATTAGGCGAATATCTTTCTTTTTATCGATTATCAACGTAAGTAAAAAAAAAGCAGAACGAAAAAGAGAGCCAAATAGTGAAAGAATATGTGCGCATTTATTCAAGTGTGAATGCCTGTATCACCATTTGTTTTTCGAGCACGAAAACGACGCATCCTTCTGTGTATGATTGTCATTTATCATTGAAAAATCAAGAATTGATAGCAAATAGCATATTGATGTTTGTCGTTGCAATAATATCTGCGTGCTACTAACGAAAATCATAAGAATGAAAGATAAATATTAGAAATTTTCTGCCATGTAATACTTTTCTTAAACAGAATGAGCATAACATCAGCATAAAAAAAGAATCGCCATCGTTAAACAAGCTTCAATGTCACAAAATATCAACTAACAATCATATTTGTCTCGCTGAAATCAACATTTCGATAATCTTCACTGACTTTTGAGATGAGACCATTTGATCCGGTGACGAATAGTCATTTGAATGTGGAAAATGAACGAAATATTCAGTTAATATACGAGGATAAGCACCAAAATTAAGCGTTTCATATCAATCCGAGATCTTCTGACAATGGGCAGATAAACAAGACACATGTCGTCAATCGATGAAAATTTCCTCGTTGATCTTTTTTTCAAACAATCGACAAGTCAAGATCTTTCATCTAATTGGGGACCAATCTTTGTCATGCATTAAGCAATTGGACAAGAACAGTAACAGAGAATGAGTCGTTTTGTCCACGCTCGATCCATTGTATTTGGGTAAATCTTCCACTCAAGCTGGCGTATGAGCGTGAGATGAACTAAGAAATTGTATTTCGATTCTAGAAAACTAATCCTGTATTTTTCTTAAACATCATGCATCATCTTTGATGAATAAATTCATGAAAACATTAAACTGACATTCAAACGTTCGGGTTTGACCTTATTCATTTTGCCCTGTTACGGAATCATGATCGTTATTCATTTCTAATGTTCTACACAACAGAGTTCATTGCAGTTTTTTTACTCTGATGAAAGGAAAAGAAAATGAAAAGAATTATCCATTGGTTGTAATAAAACATATCATTTTTTATTCTTTTCCGCAGAATAATATTCTTCTACGTATTGCAAAAGATAGTCTTAAAATAATAAAGATAAGTTATAATAATTGACTCATAAACAGAGTAGGGTGTGGGTGGATGTGGATGCGGGTGTGCTATTGCCTTTTCTAATGCATACACTCACACCCTCCAAAATATCACGCCGTATGGTTTTGTTGCTGAGATATTATATGTAAAACAATGACAAAAAGTCAGATTTTAATCGATTATTTGCTAATCAAAAATCGATTACAATCCCACGATTTTCATGGCATTATAATCTGACTTTAATCGAATAATTAATTCTAATCTGATTTAAGTCGAATTTCAATCCATTTTTAATCAGCAAATAATCGACTAAAATCTATTACTATCGTTTGATCGATTAGTAAGCGATTAAAATCGTGCCATTTTACTATCATTCTAATTGTCTCTCTGTATATCGATCTGTCGAACTACCACTGTCCCTTTCTAGATACCTATTCGACTATCTATCTAACTATTTAACTAACTACCTGACAATCTATCTATCTCTCTATCAAACTATAAACTTATCTCACTCACAAAACTGTGGCCTCAATATCAACAGAAAATGTTAACCGTATTCCCAACCCAAAAGAATCCGATGATAATAGGATTATTTTGAAACAAAATTGGATTTATAATATATTTTTTCGATTATTCTTTTGTTTACCGAAAAACTCTAACAAATTCAAGAATAATGTCGGCTATTTTTTCCAAAATCATTCCAACCCAATCCAAAAATTTTTCTTGCATCCTCAGCGTTTCCACAATTCAACGAAAAACAGGGACTCTATACCTTTTCGAAGAGTCAATGAAACACGCTGAAACTTTCTCCAGCAATTATCGTTACCGCATACATCAAATTCTACAAATTTCACATCCAACAGATCACATAAAACATTCTCAATTTACATTGTCCACTACTAAATCACTAAAACTGGAGACTCTATAACGCGTGAACAACTCAACCAAACGAGCTGAAATTTTGGTTATGAACCTATCTGAGCGAACCTAGTACGTAGTAGAAATCTCGTCTAAAATAGATGAACGAAAAAAATTCGGTTTTTAAAGTCACCGCCGATAATGACGAAACCTAAAATATTAAGGACAAAAAAAACGTGGAAACAACACGTTGGCTTCAAGTGAAATTAAGCTTCCTACAATTTCTCACACGGCTTAATAAATGAGCAAAAAATCATCCGAAAAGAACCAAATGGAAAACGTTCATTCTTGCTCGGTCACCACGAATAATATCAATAATGTGGCTTCTCTAAATCGGTTAAAGTCGTGAATTTAATCGGAGATCAAAATAATCAGATTATAATCACGGATGTATATGATCAATTATAATACTAATCAATTAAAATGGTCACTGTAATTAGAAATCAGAAATCAGATTATAATCCGTGATTATTCTGATTCATTTGTCTAATAATCGATTAAAATCGTGAATTCAATTTAATTAATTCACAAATTGATAAAAACAAAATCTGATTTTGATGATTTTCTACCAAAAGATCGATTTTAATCTGATTTTACCATGAATCATTTTTATCTGAAATACTAGCATGTGACGATTTTATATAGAAGAGTCGCTAGCGCTGATGGAGTTACGCTTTATTTGACTTCTTGGTATGATTAAGCGTATCGTTTACATACAAAGTACACCTTTATATGCACAACTAGAAGAAAAGAAGAGAGCATGGAAGGAGAAGAGGATAAGTCAAGGAAAGAATAGTAAGGTAAGAACAATAAAGTAAGAATAGAAAGTAAAGACAATTCATATAGATGAGAGCACATGGTAAGGGAAAGTTACACATCATGTATACAATACACTCAACTAGGAGCGTCACACAGCTGAAATTTTCCAATATTGTCCAGTTCGAACACCGGTTTCAGCAAGTATAGGCCTATTATTAGTACCATCATTAACAATATCAAGAGATTTACC
>CAJNOL010004860.1:0-13566 GCA_905250125.1 Rotaria sordida
TATGAATGATACACGTTGGGTATCAACTATTCATATAACATGTACTATGCCAACTATTTTAACTGAAACAAAATAAAAAAAAAATAAATCGTTCTTTTTTTTTTTTTTGTTAATTGATTATGATTTTTTTTTTGTCTTGTCTTTTGGATTTCTAGATGAATAAAGAACGACTATTCACAACAGACGTTCGATTTTTGGCACGTAATTTACTAAGTTGATTTTCAGCTAAATCAGCACGTTCAGTTGAGTCTTCTGCAAAAAGAAAAACATTTTCGATTGTTTTTTTTTCATTAATTAACTCACCAAGTTCTGTTTGAACTTTACGAAACTTAGCTAAATTAAGTGCAGCAATTTCCTCTAAAAAAAAAAAAAATAATCGTTGTAAAAATATCTATTTACCAGCTTCTTCAACTTGACGTTTGTAAACTTTAATCTTTGATTGTAATTTTTCAGTAAGATCTTGTAAACGTAATTGATTTTGACGATCTTCTTCTGTTTGAAATGCAAGTTCTTCCAAACGACGATCATTTTTACGTAATTCTTTCAACGTTTCCTGATGACGATGTTGTTCTAATTCATTTTCATTCTCCAATTCATGTATCTAATATATTAAAAACAAAAAAAAAAACGAAAAATTGAATTTTATTTTTATTTTTTGTTCTTTTAAAAAACTTCTTACACGTTGTTCAAGTTTAGCAATAACACGTTTTCCACCTTTAAGTGAATTAGCTTCAGCTTCATCAAGACGTGTTTGAAGATCTTTAACCTGTTGTTCAAGACCTTTGCATAATCGTTCAACTTGTAAAGCATGATCTTGTTCTTGACGTAATTCTTCAACAAGATGTGAAGCATCAGCACTTGCTTTCTTAGCATGTTCTTCATTATTTTTAAGTTCACTAACAGCTTCATCTAAATCAGCTTGCATAGCAGTAATAGTTGATTCAAGTTGTCGTCGTTGTGAAAATAAATTCGCATTTTGTGTATTTATATCACTAATACGATCAACTGCATCATGTAATTCATTTTCAGCTGCTTTACGTGCACATTCAGCTTGTTTTAAAGCTGTACGTAATTCTTCAAGTTCACCAGTTATAAGATTAGTACGACGTTCAGCTACAGCAGCTGCTTCACGTGCTTCATCACGTTGTCTTTGTTCTTCTTCAATTTGTATTTGTAATTCAGTAATATTTTGTTGAATTCTTTTTAATGTTTTTTTTTTTATAAATCAACATTTGTACGATTTGCATGATCAAGTGCAACTTCAAGATCATTAATATCTGATTCAAGTTTCTTTTTCTAGAAAAAAATAAAAAATAAAAATAAAAATAATATTTTAAATTAGCATTTTTTTTAGTTCTTTTGTTTTATGCTTGTTTAAGTGCTTAAGCTTTTGAACGTGTTCCAGCTTCTAAACTTGCTTGCATTGATTCAATTGCATGTTGATGATTACGTCTTGTATTTTCAAAATCTTCTTCTTTTTCTTGAAGTCTTCGATCAATTTCTTGACGAACTGTACTTAATTCCATTTGAACTCGAAGAACTTTAGCTTCTTCTTGTTCAAGTGTTGCTTCAGTATCTTCTAATGCAGCTTGTAATTCTTCTTTTTCTAATTCAGTACGTTTACGAGATTTTTCTAATTCATGAACTGATTTTCCATCTTCACTTAATTGATCAATAAGATCGTTAAAAAGCACAAAAAAAACAATTCATTTATTTTTCTTATATAAAGAAGAATAAATATAAAAAACAAATTTTAATTTCATCAACTAAATTTCTATTTTCTTTTCGAAGTACTTCAATTTGTTCATGTGATTATTCATATTGTGTTTTAAGTTTAAATAATTCTATTGAAAAATGTCTTGTTTCTTCTTTTTGTCACGTTTCAAGTTCAACAGTTATATCTTCACATATTTGTTTCCATTCATTAATTAATTTTGAAAAATTGTTTTTGTTTTTTATTCATAGCCGATGCATGTTAATAAATAATGGGAAAAGAGAAAAAAAAAAAAAGAAAGAAATTATTTTTTTGTTTTATATTAATTATATGTTAAACTTACTAGCATTAGCATGTTCAACATCAACCATAAGATATTCAACATTACCTTGAAGACGAGCTTTAACTTTTTCTAATGCATTACATTTATTTAAAGCAGCTTCAAATTGTTCTTCAGTTTCGGTTAATTTAGCAGCTAATTTTCGTTTAGCTTCTTCAAGTTCTTCATCACAAGCTATTCCTAAATGAATATTAAATTTTTTAATAATAAATTAAAATTTTTAAATTGATAAAATTTTAACCTTCAGATTGAAAACGTGCTCTCCATTGTTGTATTTCAGCATTAAGTTTCGTAATTTGTCTTTGAAGCTCACTTTTAGCTTTTTGTTCTTCATCAAGTTGTTCTCATGCTTGTTCAAGATGACTAGAGTTAAATTACGTATGTTGAGAATCTAAATAAATATTAGGAGAAATATTTCATATGTTATTCTCAATTGTAAAAGTATAAATCTTCGAATCAATAGAATAATTTTTCTATTCGATTTGTCTTATTTATAGATCTGAGTTAAAAGCATGACTCGTGACATCGACATACGACTGATTAAATATATACTTATGATATTTGATGATCTATCACTTATTGAAATTTCTTCTCGGTCAAAGATGAAAGCTGAGTGATTAATTTGTATGGCACATACGTTCAAGGTATTCTGTTCAAAACTCGATGTAACTTAGACATAGAATGATGCTAAGTAAGCACTAGCGACTGTTTCTCCCGGATCATCAGTTCAATAGCATACTGATTACTTTATGACATATGCCAGTCATTGTAATTAGTATGTGATTAGTCATTGTGTACGAGTAGCTCAAGTAATTGGGTGGAAGAACTCTGAATGAGGTCAGCCTTCTGTCCAGAACTATAGATAGATTTAGAATATTTTCTTCTTCGCTTAAAGATGAAACTGATACCAATATCTCTCTCCCTCTGTTCTTTGCATAGACGCATAAATAATTTAATTCATGTATTTTTTATCAATTATTTGTGACTAATAGAGTCTATCGTGTTCTGTTTCTCTGTCATGATAATAAAAGTTAATATCTGTGATAATACTTACTAACTGAACCTTTGCTACGTAATTCATCATCTAATGTTCGTTTAGCTTCATCAACTTGTTGTTGTAATTCTGTTTTAGCTTTATTTAAAGTTCCAATTTGATGTTCAAATTCTTCAATTTGTCTAGTTGAATCTGAATTTTCACTTGATAATTTTGTTTTACTATGATTTAAATCAGTTATTTGTTTAACATGATCTCCAAGTTTAGTTTGAATATCATTTAATTGTTGTTCAAGTTGTTTTGAAAGTTTTTCAGCAGCTGCTTTACTTTTTTGTAGATGTTCAATTTGTGTGCGTAAATCATCTAATTCAGATTTAACTGTTTGTTTTTCTTTTTCTAATTTCTTTTTTAATTTTTGCAATTGATCAATTTGTTCATCCATTTCTTTAAAAAAAAATTAAATTTTTTTGGAATTTAATAAAAAAAAAATTTACCATTAACAGCATCTTGATGTTTTTTTTCGTAATTGTGCAGGTGTAGCTTCATGTTAAAGATTAGCTTCTTCTAAATCTCGACGAAGTTTTTGTAATTCAAATTCACGTTTTTTATTCATTTCAACTTGTGATGATGTTGCACCACCAGCTTCTTCTAAACGATCATTCATTTCATCAATTTCTCTTGCTAGATCAGCTCGTTGTTGTCTTTCATTTTCTATTTCTTCTTCTAATTCTTCAATACGAGCTTGTAATTCTTTGATTTTTTTCCTAAACTTGTTGCTTGTCCTTGTTCATCTTCAAGACGTTCACCCATTTGTTGAATTTCTTGATCTTTACGTTTAATATTTTCTTCTAATTCACGTTTGGATTTTTCTACTTCTTCTAAATTATTTTGTAATGCTTTTAAATCAGTTTCAAGTTTTCGTTTTGATTTATCTAAATCAGCACGAGCTTTTTTTTCACGTTCTAAATTATCTTCTAATTCATCAAGTATTTGTTCAAGTTTAGCTTTAAGTTTATTTAGATGATCAACTTTATCTTCTTCAGCTTGTAATTGTTCAGTTGTTTTAGAATTTTGTTCTTCAAGACGTTTACGTTCATGTGTTAATTTAGCTATTGTTTCATATTGATGAGCAATTTCATCTTGTAATGTATGAATTTGATTATCACGTGTTTTACATTCATTTTCAGATTTTTGTAAACTTAAACGCATATCATCAATATCTTTTTTTAAACCATCAATATCATGTTCAAGTTTCTTTTTCTTATTATTTAATTCTTGTGTACTTTCTTCTTCTTGACTAAAACGTTCTTCTAAATCTTTAACTTGTTGTTCAAGATCAGTTTTTTGTGTTACTGAAAAAGAAAATATAATAGAAATTGATTAGAAGAGATTAATTGTATCGAAAATTAGGAAATTTTTTCGATGTTTTATCGTTTTATATAATGATAAGTATATCTTGAGATTAGAAATTTTGGATATGATCATTATTTTAACTTGATTAAAAGTATTCAAACATGTTTAATATCTGTTCTAGTATGAATTAAGAAAAAAAAATCAATGAATTTTCGAACTTCAATGAGTTGTACAACTCATAAAATCTAATGTTTCGAGTCTTCTGTGACCAATATGGCGCAGAAAGGATGAGTATAGATTTGCTAGTAAACTGAGCCTTATTTGAAGCCTTAAAGAAAGTATTACTCATCATATATAACTTCAAAAGTAATTAGGTGTGTTTTTTCAAAACATCATTTTATTTTTATGTACAATGAGTTTTCAAACTGACGCAACGAGATACACAATCGAGAGGATTTAATTCACCTTTTTGGATGAAACTGATTGAAAGTAATAAAATTTTGGTAAATTTTTAGACCACTAGAAAATACTACATCAACTCTATGTGAAAATATTTTCTTCCTCTTTCAATCTCGACTATCTCGAGTCATTTCTCATGTAACAAGACTTATGTCATTTAATTTCTATAGTTAAGATCCTTTCTAAATGAAATTTTTCATTTTGTTTACTGTAGCGATGGTTTTTGTTTTTTTGGAAAGTGCTTATTTAGAGTTTCTTCTTTGCAAAAGAAGAACGTTTTAGATCATTTTTCGTACCAGCAAAGATCAATATGAAGTCCTTCACTAAGCTACACACTTTTCTCGGAGTTTTGTTTACATCAGAGCCTTGAATTTTGAAAGAAACTGATGTACTCCATTCGGGATCTTATGAGAAGGCAACCCTGTTTAGTACTTTCATTGCAAAAACTTCCGTTTAGTGGTAGAAAATCACGTAAGAAAACAATTTCATAATTATTTGTTTGTTTTTTTTTATGTATCATTTCTTCAATAGGAAAAGTCTTTAATTGACAATTATCGAGATGATGATAAATGAAATATTGGTTTGATTGTATTGATAAACAAAAGATGAAATCCCGATTAAGGATGCAATGTAATACAAAATAGTTTGTGATTCACATTGAGATTTTTGATTTTATTATAATAAATTTTAATATTTTAATGATCTTTTTTGTTTTTTATTTCAAAAGAACTAGAAAAAAAATTCATCACGATTAGTCCGTTTACAATTTGATAAACATGTTATAAAGAACAATTCAAAGTATAAGATTGATTTTCTTATTGAATAGAAATTATTTTTTTTTATCGGTTTACATTGAAGAGAAAGAAAGTGTGATAAAGCACAGTAGTGTGCTGATAGATGATGTCCATAAATAGAAAGATAATAAAATATGAATATAATAAAGAATATGAGAAAAATATTGACAAAATAAAATGAAAGAGAAAGGCTATTATTTATTGGTTCATAGTCGAATTTAATTAAAGAAAAAGAAATGCATTGTTTGTATTGACGTCGGTGGTCACGTAAAATAAATGAGAAGAGATATATAATCATAGATATTTCTGAGCTAAAAAGAATGGAAGATAATAATAATAGACATGAAATATTCATTTGTTCAATTGATGGATTTACCTGTTGAAATACTTATGATTATTTTCAAGAAATTAAATAATGATGAAGTACTTTATTCTTTAAAGAATATTAATATGCAATTAGATCAAATTATCGATGATCCTATCTTTACTAATGAAATTTCATTAATAAAATATAATTCATTAGCTGATCTTACATCTGCACTACCTGATATAGTGCTTGATCGATTCTATTTTCAAATCTTGCCTAAAATTTGTCATAAAATCAAATGTTTTACTCTCGAAACATTATCTATCGAACGTATTCTTCTTGCTGCTAAGTATTGTAATTTATATCAACTTAATATTTTTTGTATGAATGAAGAAATTGATATACAACTCTTTACTGGTAAGATATTTCATTTTGAATATTCTAATTATTAAATGATAAATTAATATTAAATTATTTATGTCATTCGATACATCATACTATTCTGTTTTCATAATACATATTAATTTTCAATATGAATTAAAGTAAAAGACTTACAGGAACTTTCCATACAAAAAAAAAAAAAGTATTTAAAATATGATTTCAAAAGATCTTAATATAATTTTATTACATGAGTATTTATAAACAAGAATATGATAATATACAGTCGTAAAAGCTACAAATCCTTCCAGACCGAAATTCGGCCGAGTTCGGATCCATACTATTATTTTTTATCGCTTCGGACTCATATTCAGATTTAATGTTAGATCATATGTTTAGAAAGATAAACAACAAGAAATAACTTTACTTTGACTTTTTTCTGATAGTAGTTAATAAGTAGTTGAAATCTGGTTCTTTTACTTAAACATATATAGAAGATGGCAGATATTGGTAAAACAAAAAGCTCGACTATGGAATTCATAAAAATGTGAACTCTCAGCTCTCTAGAAAAAAAGAGATTTATTAACTAAAGTAGAGTTACTTTCTCATTATACTCGATAAGTATTAAAAGAGACAGTACTCGGAATTGATTTAGAAATAAGAATAGAAATTAAGACATAAAGTTCATTTGAAAGGATTTAGTGGTGAAAAGAATTATATTATAAATCTATCCTATGAAACTTGAAAATGTGAAAAGAACGCAATATTATTGAATGCCTAACTGATAGTCATTCGTTATCTACTTATGGATATCCTGATTAACTGAGATTAGTGAGGACCAGTCTTTCTCCCAAAATTTTAGTTATTTCTACGAAAAATTTTATGTTTCTGACAGAAACACCAGTTCTTCTGTTTGGCTTTTTAATGATTTTATTTTCCATTTAATGGTATTGTATTCATAGAAGTTGTAGTGATTTGAAAAAATTCTTTAGAAGATAAGATATCTAAAAGATTGTTAATACTTTCTGTTCAATTAACTAGTCAAAAGTAGAGATATTTGTAAGCCAAGGAAAGATCTGTTGAATTTCTTACATTTTTTCCTTTGTTTAATTGTGCAATTGAGAACAATAGAGAAAAGATAAACAATCACAAAGATTATGAAGAGAGACAATGAACTCTTTTAAGACAACAGTATTGTCGATGTTCTCATTCATGTATAATGTACAAATTTAATAGAAATAAAGTGTCAACTTGAGAAATCATATTTGAGCAGCGTTAACTATATATTGCAAAATATTTGTTTCTGTAAAGAAATTTTCCATGGACTTTCTACCAAAATTTAGTTCCTCCCTTTCTCTTTGAAAACAATCAAGAATCATAATTTTACAAAAAAAAAGATAGAGAATATTGCGAAACTCTTACTATCTAATTCTTCATAATATTTTTTTTTGAAGCCATGAAAAAATAATCTATCATTATAGATAAAAAATTCTTGAAAACATCTTAGATTTAAAAAGAAACAAAAGAAAAAATATTTTATGAATGATTTTATATTTATATTTAGAAAAATCTCGTTTACTTCATATATTTCAAAAACAGATTGTGACATTATGTGTTAGTGGTAGAAGAGTTCTATCTGATAGATATTCTGAAATGTATACACTAGCAAATATTTTTTCAAATATCTTGCTTAATTTTATCAATCTTCTTCATTTAAAATTCTATTCATTATATGATTATAACGCTGCATATCTATCATTTGTTAATCAATCTCCAATGTTTTTTTCTTCAACTTTGGTAGGATTACATATTAATGTATATAATTTCAATGATTGTCTTTATTTACTTGATGGTCGTTTACATCAATTACACACATTATTTGTTAAAGTCTTTCATATTCTTTCTCTTTTTCATTCACCTGATATCACAGAAGTAAATTAGTTGACAAGAAAATGATTAATAATTTAATTATATCTTTCTATTTTCTAGGAAAAATTACTTAACTTGAAATGTTTTTCATTGATTTGTTTTAATGATTCAGATATTTATGATGAAGCAATTGTACCACATCTGCATCGCATGATAAATTTAGAAAAATTGCTTTTATATTTGGTCATCATGTGTAATAGAACATTCATTGATGGGAATGATCTCAAAAAGAATATTATTAATCATTTGCCACTTTTGCGCCAATTTATATTTAATATTCATTCAAAGCTTTCGTTTGACAATGAAATGCATTTTCTATCAAATAAAGACATTCAAGATACATTTACAGATTTTAAAGACTATGAAGTTATTTCTAGTGTTGACTATTTTCCAAATGACGGAAGTAGTCAATCTCATATTTATACATATCCATATACATTAAGACATTATAATAATATTACTAATAATTTTCCACGTAGATTATTTAACTATGTTCAAGTAGTAACATTATTTGACGAACGTTCTTTTGAACATGAATTTTTTATGAGACTTGTTCAAGCATTTCCTTGTCTCAAAGATTTGACCATAACTAATTCAGAACCACAAAAACACAAACAATATTCAAACTCGAATGATGAAAATCAAGATTTTTCAATGATTGAATATCCTCATCTTATTTACTTAAATCTTTTCGAAATTCATGATGATTATGCTGAACAATTTTTATTGGATACAAAAACATGTTTCTTAAATAATATTCGTTTGTCAATTGATGATGACGTAATACAACGTGTGACACAAAATTTTACGAGAGATGCAACAAGAAACAATTATTCTAAAGTGAAAACTCTTTATCGTTATCAATCAGTGGATTTATCAAAATATTGTTAATATTTTCTTTCATCTCGAATAATGATGATTATGTTCTGAATAATTCAATAAATTGTAAACTAAAAACGAATGATTAACATTTTTGAAAATATTCTATTAAATAAAATCAAAAGAAAAATATAATTTAATTGATTGACTATTAATATACTATTTAAAAAAATTGAAGAAAAGTTACACTAAGGTGAAACTCTTTGACCTTCCTATAAGCTGAATTTTTACAAGCATATCTCTTAAAGTTTCAGGAGAGATTTTTTGATGATCTTGTAAAAGATGAGGGTATGTCTATATATATAGCTGTGTAAGCCACAAATCATCGTAAACATACATTGTGTTGAGAAAAAAAAATACCTTGACAAGGAAATTTTACTTTACTGTTAACGAAGGAATAAACTATTTAATATTATTGGAACAGTGATTAGCGATTGCCTACCACATTTGTTCGTTTAACGGAGATCCTCATTCGAATTATTGAATACAATAAAACCAAGAAGAAAAAACAAAATACGATTGAGAATACATGCCAAAATGCTTAATATCGCAAGACCACTGTTATGGACTATAAGATACTACTCGAAAGAAAAGATCGACGAAACAACAAACTAGATATGGAAGAAAATGTATAGAAACTACTTCAACATTGAGTTTGATATGTGTCCTGATTAGACATCTCCATCACCATGGCAACTGGTCACGACAGCGCTACTGTCTATGAAAGACAGAGTTGCTTGTGGCGCCGTCGTGACCAGTTGCCATGGTGATGCAGATGTCTAGTCCTGATAGATGACACAAAGTCACCAGACAAGTTTGAGTTATAAGAGTACTTGATCCCATGAAATGTCTATGTTGAGTGGGTATTTCAACACACGCATGACTATGTTAGTCAAATATTGTCATAAAAACAACAAGAGCTCTTATCAAGCATTCGGAAGTATCGCTCATTTTTTATCAAAGAAGCCAAAAGAACAATTTTGACTGCTTGCATTCATCGGAATGTTCTTAATGCATCATTTTAGACTGTAAGACAAGAGTATCACTTCACATTCTCTCAAAGATGAGTAAATCTCAACATAATTACGAACATTCTGTCTTTTTTCATTTCGAATACTCTTTAGTTTTCATTATGACCTTCATGTATTTGTCATTACGAACATCCAAACATTCTCATTCTGATCTCCAGTCAAAATTTAGCTGTTCAACCAGAGGTGAGCACAGGACACTTTTTTCTGTCCTGTTCTGCACTGTAAACAAAAAAGGTACTTTACCAAACCCCTCAAAAAGCTTCTATAGTTGTCTAAAAGCTCCCAAATGCGTCCAAAGGTTTAAAAAACAAATCTTAAAATTTACGAAACCTTAAAAGGATCTTCCCATGTGCCTGCGGGAAGATCCTTTTAAGGTTTCGTAAATTTTAAGATTTGTTTTTTAAACCTTTGGACGCATTTGGGAGCTTTTAGACAATTATAGAACCTTTTTGAGGGGTTTGGTAAAGTACCTGTTTTGTTTACAGTGTGTTCTGCTGTCTTACTTAGTTCTGACGGGTGGCAGGACAGGAGAAAAATTTTTGTTGCACCCTGTCCTGCAGGACAGGTCAGGACACCAGAACAGGAGGACCGTCCCGGTGTCCTGTTCTCAGATTTGTATTGAACGTTCTTTTAGATCTTTGGCAAAACCGAAAATGAAAAACATGCTAAAGTAAAATAAGGAATCAATCAGACTATAAAAGCAACAATAACTATCCTCAACTACTGTTTCTCTGCTTATTTTTCGTCATGATCTACTATTACTTCTGAATTCACACTTTTTCGACAAATGTTAAAATTGTAAAAAAGAATCAGATCAAATACAGGACCAACTTGTTGGTCTCGTCCTGTCCTTTTGTCCTGCTGGTGTCTGTCCTGGTGGGGGCAGGACAAGACAGGGCGCTAGGATAGCAGGACAGGATCGTCCTGTGCTCAAATCCGCCCCCAACCACTAACAAGCGGTTGTCAGAGTTCGTTACAACCTCCTAAACAAATTTTATTCCGAACATTCTGGTTTTTTTTCTTATTTTTCATTGACTTTTGCCATTACGAATTCCATTCTAAACATGCTATCTTTTTTTCTTATGCCCGGAGATTGTAACGGACTATTTCAACTGAAGTTCATAATGAAAAGATAAGACGAAAACAAAACTAATTTTCCCATTGTTTCGTATTTTGTTACTTTCATGTACAAGTTTCGAATAATTTAAACGATCAATCAAAGGCTTACGAGGGAACCGATACAACTGATAAATCGCTTTTGAGTTCCGACTCTGTGCATAAGATAGACCTCCGTGAGGTATGAGAAACCCTGAAAGGACAAGTGCCCATAGGCCTTCTGTCCAGAGTTCTAGGCATTTTATTGGAATTTTAGCCTATGACATGGTGTATACCAATAAATCGAATGACGGTATTTCAAGCTAAGATTTTGCTCACAGAGGGGCCTATTTGTGAGTAGAATGTCCTGAAAATTTCAGTTCAAAAGAGTGTTTCCTTCCCAAGATATTAAAGGTCCAAAAAGTAGGAAATTCTAGCGACTTTGTGGGATATGCGCGATTTTTGAGGCTGTAATATCTCGGGAGAAAAATGTTCTTTTGAGTTGAAATTTTTAGGATATACTACTAACAAATAGACCCCTCTGTGAGCAAAATCTCAGCTCGAAATACCGTCATTCGATTTATTGGTATATACCGTGTCATAGGCTAAAATTCCAATAAAATGCCTAGAACTCTGGACAGAAGGCCTATGAGCACTTGTCCTTTCAGGGTTTCTCATACCTCACGAGGGTCTATCTTATGCACAGAGTCTGAACTCAAAAGCGATTTATCAGTTGCATCGGTCCCCTCGTTAGTCATTAATAAGTCGACTATTTTTAAGATCAAACTTCTAGAATCAATATTTCATTAGTCAAATATGACAAACTTTTCAATAGTATTTTGTTTTTAATGAGAAGACTAGTATTATTTATTCTATTTTAATCAGTTATAAATCATAATTAATAAAAAAAAACTTTATGCAAATATTATCTCAGTTTAGAAAAATGAAAATGCCATCATTTCTTCATAAATTATCTTAATTAAATAAGAATTAAAAATTAGATGTCGCTTGGAAAATATTGAAAATATACAATGAGGAGGAAAGAATACGAACAAAAAACTATATATATAATATAGAATAAATCGATGAACAATGTATTTGCTAGTGTGAAAGTTTTCAAGTATGTCAAGTCATTGTTCTTTTTACTTATTAACTATACTCAATATTTCAGGTAATCGTTGCTTTATAATTTATCAATTTTCATTATCATAGTAAATCATTCGATTATATACTTTAGAAAAAACAAAACTTTTTATGATTGTTTTTTTTTGTAGGTTTATGACAGTTGAAGGTACATTAACTGAACCTAGCAATTTTACATAGAGAAATCGAAACTATATCAAGTGGTTTATATTTATATTGACCTCTCAATGAATTAATTTTTTATATATATGAAATTATTCATGTAGAACTTATTGATGATATATATCTTGACTTGAATATATATATCTATGCAGCAATTATTTCTAAAGAAATATATGGTATTCTCATGATCAATATACAAGTAAATATTAGTTAAACTTCATCTAGTTGTCATTATTATTTTCTTTTCTAGATAGTCTATGCAAGCGTTAAGGATGAATGAGATTTTCATTTGAATTATTTTCATTCTAAAGCAAAAAAATAACCTTTTATTTTTATCTAAATATTTGAGCGTTCATATTATTTATTAGTGTGTATGATGATGGTAATAAATATATTTGTGAAATATTTTGTCGATGGATAATTATTTTAAAATAACTGGTAAATCAAAAGTGCATTCAAATTCAAATGTTGATTCGTTTTTTTTGACGATGATAAAGTTGATTTGTTGGCAATATATAAAATGAAAGAAATTTTTCGAATAGAAAGAAAACAAGATACTTGTTGGATTATATACTGAAGATTTTCGTCAAAGAATGTTTTATTGAACATTTTATTTTCTAGATGGCAGAAAATATGTCTACATTTCATTTTAATGATGTAGTCAAGAAATATGAAAAACAAATCGAAGAAGATAAATCGTATTTATTCGTTCTTTTTACCTTGTGATATTTTGATTCTAAACAATTTCGTTTATTACTTAACAATCAGGTAAGAAAACAATTTCATAGTTGTTTTGTTTATATATATATATATATTATAGGAAATGTCATTAATCGATGATTTTCCACATGGTAATAAATGTATTACTGTTTATTGTATCAGGGGTGGAACCGGTTGAGAAATATTAAAACGGTCCGGTCCGGCCGATTGAAAAATCCTACCGGTCCGGTCCGGCCGGTTGAAAAATCCTACCGGTCCGGTCCGGCCG
>CAJNOL010004861.1:0-13566 GCA_905250125.1 Rotaria sordida
TAAAGCACATTTATATTCTAGTGATTGATTAGTTTCTGAGGGCAACTGTAATCTGTAAGAGATTTTTCATTTTACAAGTTTTAATCAATTTATTGAGGTTAACATAAGATAAGAGAGTTCCACATTTTGACTCCGAAGGACTGCGCTGATTAGCGTTTTTCAACTATGTCGAATGGACACAAATAATACGAAGCTTTTTTTATCGGATGTGTTAATCAGTAGATGTACTCGTTGTTGTGTATTGAATGACTGATGGCTGACTGGTTGAATGAATTCTTGGTTTGTTTGCAGTAAGTGAAATTAAAACCATTGAGCCTTTTTGTAGATGTTGTTAAGTGCCGCAGGACACCGAACAAACATTGTCACTTATGAATTTGATCCTAAATGATGCCACTGCAACCTCTGTTCATCATACTGAAAATCAAAGGTTTCAATATTTATGTTCACAATCATATTAAGAAGAAATTCATGTTTTCCTGTAATACTGTAATACTTGGAAATATATCTTTCTGTCGAAATTAATTCAAATTTTTATTGATTCCATGGTTAAAAAGAGTCTTTCTTTTGGATTTACAAATTAATAAAGTAAAGCTCGCGGTGATTTGATAGGATTTTCGGAGGGATTCTGGGTATTTTATAAAGTTTGCATAAGAACAACAAAGGAAATTCTGTTTTTTAACGAATGATACTTTTTGTTTTTGAAAAGCGTTTCGTTGAGGTAACTTGAACGCGTGGATATAAAAGCCATACAAGACGGACGCTAACGCATTCACACTCTTCAATAAAACATTAAAAAATTTCTGATAGAGTATGTTTAATAATATTTATATAATTTTCTGACATAATGGCAAGTAAGTATATGAGGGATGGTCGCCTTCAGTCAGAATCCAGACTACCATTAAACGATGAAACGTAGCAGCTTCCATGCAGATGCTGATCTGTAACGAAATCTTGGAAACTCATTTTTGTTATCTGATTGCTCACTGTAACCTGTACCCACACTCATATTCACACCCTCGGCCTCAGTTAACAATCAAAAATTAAGATTAAAAAAAAGCTTGAAAAGTGTCAGACGAAATAAAAATTTTCATGTTCTTTGAGCGCTCATTAGATTGGAATTTATAAAATTCACACAATTCCTTTTGTATTCGAATGAGTTTTGAGTTTTATAACATTTAATAGCTGTGACATCGGTAATCCGCATTTTCAATGTGTCTTTCCAATTTCTTTTGGGCGTCCAAACCCAGCGTTCGCTGATATTAACGTGAAAAAACAGATCGTCAACTTTTATCCTGTACAAAGCAGAGGGCCGAATTACATCAAGTACTGCACAGGAATGCTGTCCGAAAAAGAAAAACCAACTAATAAGGAAGCTGTTATTCGGCGGTATACATCAGAAGAGAGATGGTTTTGCACAAAAGTCAACCTGGCTTTAGCATCTGATTCACCCAGATTAGCGGACTTTGGCCCATACATTAAACAGTTGAAGTACGCAGTTGGAATGTCACCCATGACTTTTAGTGGTCGTGTATCTAGAGGTACGTTGTTTATTTTCGTTTTAGTTTTGGCAAGTACTGTTAGATCAACTGGAAAAACGATGCACTGTTCCAATATAATTTTTGCTTTTCATATGCGAATCTGAAAGAGCATCGCTACAAAGCGCTTTATAAAATCATCGACCATGTTATTCCTTTAGAGATCTCCTATAATTCTAAAAACAAGAATTGTTCCTGTTAAAAATGCAAAATTTTATGTCGAAATGTCTTTGACATTTGGCGAAAGGGTGAGACTGAAAATAGTTTTACTTTTTTATGCTGTGTATTTCAACATTAATTTATGTTTTGTATCTTACAAAATATTTTAATATGGAAATCAAAACTATTCCACAGTACTAAAGTTCGAAATAGACTGAGACGGCATGTAATATGTACGAATGAATGATGTTAAGCCCCCCCCCCCCCTCAAAAAAAGTCAATTTTCGTGAGAACTGTCAAAATTGAGATAAATACATAGGAAAATAGCCCGTCGTCTGCTCTTTCAAAATCAATAAAAGTTTTTCCTAAAACCTCCGTTTTTTCCCGAAATATTTCAAAGTTTCAGAGAACCAGTTTTCGAAAAATCAGCGGTTTTTTGAAATATCCAAAAATGTTTTTCGTTTTTTCTCGATTTATGATTTTTTGATTTTCGTTCCAAGATTTCTCGGTCCTGATCTTTTCAATATATTTAAATTTTTTTTTTTTTTTGAAAGAGCGCGTCGAGATGCAGGGCAATATAGAGTCCTTTTTTTAATTAAGCTTTGTTTTTTACTATGTACACCAACACAGACATCAATTTTTGGCGCGTTTTTTGAGTCATTGAACTTGTGATGCCCTTTTTCCGCTAAAAAAGTATGAATTTAAAAAAAGGACTCTATATTGCCCTGCGTCCTGAGATGCTCTTTCAAACAAAAAAAAATTAAATATATTGACCAAGCCCGAACCGAGAAATCTTGGAACGAAAATGAGCTATTTTTGACCCTTGTTTGGTTCATATCTCTGTTAAACTTCAGTGTATCGAGCTGAAAATTTTACCACAACCTCCTCACATCAGCCCCAACATAAGCTCCAAATTTCAGCCCATTTGAACGTGCCTGAGCTGAGATCGATTTTTGAGGGGGGGGGGCCTTAATTATACTGATCTCATTTTCTTCTTTCCATCTACCTGTATTCAATTAGTGAAGATCACGGAGAAAAAATACGTAGTATTTTGCTATTACTGTTCAACAATATACACCAACAGTACATATGCTTTAGCGTTACCAAGTCATGTAAAGCACTGGTACGAAAAATGAGATATTATTGATTTTTATGTTTATATATTGTTTTTAACAATAAATATTAAAACATATCTTTTTTTTCTCCAGACTGTAGGTAAGTTGAACAATGCTTCCCATTCATGTTTATACTTATTTCACACGGCGATAGAAACTCTTATCCAAAGAAAAATTTTGACTTTATCGATAGCCATTTCGTGCATATCCTACATGATAATAGTAAAGCAGCATATTACAGAACTGAGCTAAACAGTGTCGATCTAGTTTATTATTTCTCAAATGACCATTTTTTTGACAAAAAGTGTTTCCTATAATAGATCCTGTTCACTAAGGGAATTTCCCTTAACATTTACTTAACTGCACATGAGAAATATAAAAGTAGTGCTTGATTAACATATCAAACATTTACGTCCTGTTTGATTTGACTATGAAAGATTAGATAAATTGAAAAATAGCCTTTTTGAACCTAAACTGCTGTATTTTAGGTGTGGATCTTTCGCCAGAAGAAATTAAGACCTACGAGGATAAACGTCGGTTCTTTCTCCCAAGCTTTACATCGACATCGAAGACAAAACCATTCAAAGGCAAAAGCGCATTGATTCACATAGACATCTCATCAGAATGGTCGAAATTCTGCATGGAAATTCTCCCTATACATACAAAATATCCAGAAGAAGACGAAGTTCTGTTTTCCTGCTACAATATCTATGAATATGTGAGAACAGAAATGGTAAATGGACAACGCAGGATCAAATTAAATCTGAAAAATTATGAGACATGCTACGATCTTGAGACAAACATCATTCGATAAAATTGGTAGACGAAACTCAAGGTCGTTGACAGATAAAACTTTTATCCATGTTTTTATGCATTTCCTTTGTCATGCAGTAACTAGCATTCACTATGAGGTTGTTCAATTCCACAATGCCATCTCTCTATAACACGCTCTCCTTCTCTTTCTTGTTTTTCCATTCTTGATCTAATTTTTTGTCCTCTTTTTACTAACCCTGTCATATAGATTTTTCTTATTGCGTTCATCATGCTTGAAGGATTAGTCTTCTGCTATATATTATCGTCCATAACTCTTTCCTCATCTAAATAATTCTATCTTGTTCATCGTTATATGTATATATATTTACTATGATTCTCAAATAAACGAGATTTAATTTAGTAGTTATCTTACATTGGCCTACAGAGTAAACTACTAGACGGACTATTATCCTTTCATGTTGACGCTCGAGTAAACTTGTCTTCGATTTTATACTATAACGAACATTGACAGAAACGTTGAATAACTTAAAAGCACTACGGGATGATTGCACGTATATGCATAGTGAAACTACAAATCCTGATTCACATACAGTCACATATTCATTTGCATGGAAACTCACTCTATACTCTTACCCAGAGATGTTTTTTTAAATGCTGCTTGTAATTGTTCGAACTCATCATTTTTCGCAGATTTTCCTATACTACTTAGAAGGGCAGGTCTCCAATTGATAAATCGCTTTTTCGTTGAAACTGCGTGCATTATGTAAATACAAATGAACTATGAATACCCTGAAAAAAGTGCGGGCTGATCGCATGTTGGTACGAAGATACTGCACTTTTATGGTATATTTTTAAATGAATGCCGTAGTACCCCTCAGATATATGAGAAAAAGTGATTTTCGAATTTTGACTCGAAACTTTATGTAGATACAGGTCTTACCGAGAATAGTATTTTATGAAGATTTCAGGCCTTTGGATTTGTTTCTATCCTGAGAGAAGAGCATAAAATCTTCTGGTTTATCTCAAAGAAATTGTCATGGTCGTATCTGCGGATAACAGCAACAAAAATCTCTGAAACTTTCACCAAATAAAACTTTCTGTAGGATCCATTTCTACATCAAATTTCAAGTCGAAATTCGAAAATCACCTTTTCTCGTATTCTAGAGGGGAGGGGGAGGAGGGTAACGGCATTCATTTAAAAACATACCGTAAAAGTGCAGTATCTTCGTACCAACAAGCCATCGGCTCAAACTTTTTTTAGAGTATTCATAGCTCGTTTGTATCTACATAATGCACAGTCTCAAGGCAAAAGCGATTTATCAGTTGGAAATCTACCCTCATTAGTACTCTTATTATAGAAGAAACAACGTCGATTACTAGAGAAATTGTTTAAAACATGGCCTAATCTGATTCATCAATTAGATGAAGATCGAAATGATCCATTACGTTATCCCTCTCTAAAAGTTCGTGGTTGGGTGTGGGTATGGGTGGGTGTGGATGTGGGTGGGGTGTGAGGGTGTGCGTGTAACATCTCTCTATCTACACCCACCCACACATCCACACTCACACCCACCCACACTCACAACCACACCCACACCCGCACCCACACCCACCCACACTCACACCCACATCCACGCTCACACCCACACCCACCCACACCCACCCACCCACACCCACACCCTTACTTCTATCAGCATGGAATAAACATTCTTATATAATTTAAGCACGATTCATGATGTTTGTTTACGTCACCTGCTGCGTGCTTTCAGGAATTCCACATAAATATTATCAATATACCATTATTTTCTGCATTTGAATGAAAAAATCCATTTCTAAATTTATTTATCGTTTTTCCTCGAGACATACTTTTTGATCAGGAAAATGGAAGTAACTCTCGCTCGGTTCAAAATAAAACCAATGTCATTTTTTTAAAGGTCTAAATAAGAGTAAAATTTTGTTCGGTCAGATTTTTTATAGTTGATTTCTGTGCTGAGAATAGCGAGATTTAGTGTCATGAGGTGGCATGTTTTTTTTCTTACTTTGACCTCATATGTACTAAAATGACCGTAAAAAAATATGAATGGAAGTGAATTTCAAAATTCTATCAGATGAGAACCTACGCACTGATATCGAATGGACTATAAATAAGCCAGAAATTCCATCTAATCTGATGTAACAGGCTGAAATTTTTACCAGAAGTTTTTCCTACTAGGACCACTCATTCTTGAAAATTTCAGCGCAAACAGATCATCCTAAGTAGGAAATCGGTCGCAAGGAGAACCCTTAATCTAAGTTGAAGAATTAGATAATGTTCTATTTACAACTCCTACTCACCACGATGGTTTATTTTCGACAGATTATTTTTATTCCAATAAATGTTATGGTTTATTACAATAATCGTACTTCACAGGAATGGCTGTTTTCTTCAGTAAATTCCAAATACATCAAAATTGATGTTTGTTTCATCATCTGCAATGCCATTTCTTGTAGTCATTGGAAGTCAAATTTCAAACTTAGATACTTTCTCTGTCCTAGATTTTTTTTTTGATAATGTTTCGTATTTAAAACAAGAATATAGCTTAGTAAAAAAAAACGATAAAAACGTCGGATCGGTCTACAATATTTATCAAAATGAAAATTGTATACTATAAACAGGTTTATTCATGGGCTGAGCTACTCGAATGTATTCGGAAAGAATAATATATATGTATTATTCTTCAGTGATATTAATTAGAGAACCACCATTTGGTCAAAAGATGTTCATCTAAATGAGTAAGCACAAGCGAAAATAACTCAATCATAGTCTGCCTACGAAATTTCCACTTCATATTTTTCATAAACTGAATGTTTGTGAAACATTAATTATTTTAAAAATTTCTCTTCGAAGATAGTTTATATGAAGTGCAGATTTTTGTGAAGTGTAAAAGCTTGCAATTGGATACAGATGACAGCTATGATGTGTTTCTTTCAATTTCGTAAGTATGCGAGCGCTATCACATATTCAAACAGTTTATACAATAGAAAACGTTGGTCATCAATAGCAATCTTCTTTAGAACATTCAGTAATTCTTTTTGTAAATTTATTTATGTCAAATTACACATGAAAGAAAAATATCCTCGGCCCAACGGTTAACTTATTCAACATTTCTTCTTGTAATTTGAGAAACAATGACCACAGTAAGCACCTTGATCCGATTGTTTATTGACTGCACGTGCTGATACAGTACCAATTTTGCCACTATATGCCTTGTTATAGACAGCATTGTCTGCACAGCAACCGCCTGTGCGCCCTACACACTGATGTGTGTGTACATATTCCTTGTTGTGATAGCCTGTGCAGCAACCTTCTCCCATCACTGACCGGATAAATGCGCAACACAAGAGAAGAACACAGAAAATTATCAGTGATAATTTTCCAGTAAACATCATTAATGAAAGTTTAAAGTAAGCAAGTAACTTGAATCAATTTTATAGACGACTATGATATTTGAAGAGTGCAGTGCAGGCTTTTTATAGCATCATGTTGAAAGTTATATGATATTGTATAGTTTTTTGGTTACACTTTTTGCTGAATAAAAAATACTGAAAATGTAAGCCATTGATGAGACAATCACAATAATTGTGTTTTAATTGAAGATTAGTTTCAAAATCGTAACACCTGTTATCAACATTTATTGTCCTACAGATTTGTTCAATCTCATGGAAATTAATACCAGAAGAATGAAATGTATGAAACCATACGTAATCAGATTGCTTTTCTCACAGCTAAATATAACTTTGCAGAAAATTGTGCATCAAATAGAAGACTCATTTTGACAACCTTTTCACATATGCGGCACAGCTGTGCATAGTCGATTTGATTTTGGTTGCTGATGTTGACATGGATAGGTATATGAGCGTGAATTTAGTTCTTTAATTGTCCACATCCGCAAACTCACTTACAATCTAGTTAGTTTCGCTTCAGTTTTAATACCTAAAGATCGAAACAAGAGTGCTCTCCTATATAGAAGATTTTAAGAATCATCATTTGACAAATACATTTGTTTAATATACGTTACGTGAGACATTCTCTCAAATACAAATGTTTTTTTCGAGTCGTTCAGTATCGATTTATCCGTTCGATACTTAGGAGATATCATGACCGTCTACTTTTCTAAGCTAATAAGCCATTCTTCAAACGATATTATACTAATGATATTTCGATAAGATCTGTTTAGTTATCACGCACGACGGTTGGTCTTCTCCGGTCCTCTCTTTGTTCATTTTTCTCGTCTCTTTTAATACATAGCCGCTACATATTCTATAAATACTGCTTCTTAATTTTTCATACATATTGCCGTATCCTCGTTAATATTTCTTCATATGTCACGAAGATCGGCTTCCTCACCGACACTACACTGAGGAACGATTTTCTTCATTCAACATACTCATGATATTTTTCTAATGTTAGAAAAAAGGTTGAGTTGCTAGTATCCATTTCGTCATTACCTCTAGTAATGAAAATTTTTCATTTTATAATAATCTAAGAAAATGGTTTGTGGGTGTGAGTATGACCGTAGCTGTCAGTCTTCTACTGATCCACATCCACACCTCACCCTGAGTGTGGCATTTCATAATATTTTCACTTGGCTCTTAATTCAGTCTTAAACAATGCTAATATTGATATTTTTGGATAGGAAGTCTTGATTTCTCGTTATCCCTATTTGACTGAATATCCTAATAATATCAACTAAAACCATAGCAGTTTTATTTTGCACAAAAAGAAGCGCATTTAAGATGTTGTAAATAAACATTAAAGAACATAGCGATGTTCATCATAATAGATTGGACAAATACTATGGAATAATTCTTATATGGGTCTCTTGTCGTCCAGACATAATATCAAATTCTACTTTAATAAGTCAAAATCATGTTCCAGGTCTTGTTAAAACTTCTCATTCATTGGGAAAATATGTACTTTCAACTAAAATTATATATTGATCCATACACAAATAACGTTTAACTTTGATGATATAGGAAACATTAATTGAAAATACTTGGACAATAGTACAATCAAGTGATGTCAAAATAAATAAAAGCCATTTGAAATATTTTTCTTTTCGTTCAGTTGCTTGACAATATTCTTCAATTAATTTATCTGAAGCATAATCACCATGATAGACTTTAAACTGTTGATAAGTGCAAAAAATATATTATTGAATTTCACATCAAATTTCCCATTAGTAAATTTTAATAACCATTCGTGAACAAATTGTGGACCATAATAAGTTGTGTCCACACTAATATGACATTGTGAAGTCCAAGCCAATAGAAGGAGAAATCTAGTACGATAGGTAGAATCAATTCGACAAAGAGAAATCAATTTTGTTGGCGAAACGATATTGATATTCGATTCCAAATACTCGAGATTTAGTCACCAAACACTTTCTTTATACAGATACGAATTTTCCTTGACTATTATATGATTAATAAATCAATACGACAACTTATAATTCTCTATCATGAAAAGTAGTTAATCTACAAAAGGAAAATCTATAACAATAGATATGTAGATTTTTGAGAAGAAAGTTGCGTGATATGTTATATTATTATTTATTAATCGTATACTGAAAAAGTACAATAATGCAGGTAGAAAGATATAGTGAATAGTTCTATACTCTTTTGATGACTTATTTAATTATGATTATCTGACTAGTGAAAATACAAAATTAAATCTTTTGTTCTTTTACATTAATATAAGATGAATTCTTGTACAAGAAACATTCAATTGTGTATAATTTAATGATGTCTTTATTTTAGATTAATTTCTTTTCAATAATAGTTCGAGCTTGTACTATTCACATTTTGATAGTTTCTAATGATATTTGATGTTTTCAAAAAAATGTTTTTACTTTCAAACATAATATGAACTTTACTTTAATGCATAGTTGTTCGACTGGCTACTTCTCGATCATATTTATCACTTGATAAATATTCCTGTCACTGATTTTCTCTTACTTGACTTCAACGATATATTTATTTATGAAAGCGACTCCCACTATTCCAACATAAATTGAATGGCTTCGCACTGATAATTGATAAATGGGTGGATCGAAAGTCGTGGACGTTGGCGTTCTTTTCATGGTTATATCCACAATCTCGTATTGAATTTAATAATTTTTCTTTGATTTCTCATACTTTAGGCTCTGCAATGAAATTTTTGATTTTTCTTGTATTTATTCGTTTTATATAAGTTCATAACTTACAATGAAAAAATTCAATGCTTTTATCTATTGTGAAATGAATATTAATAAGATCAGACAAAAACCAAAATGAAGTTCTTCCATATTCTTCACTCATAATTTTTCAACTTGAACAATTTTCTTGCTTTTCATATTGACGATGAACTCTTAAGACATATAAGAATAATGGAACAAATCAATCAATTTTTTTCTAAATTTCTTTGATATAATTTTAACCTTCTCAAAATTGAATTCTATCACCCTGTAGATGGAATCATTTGACCATGAATAGATATGAATGACCATAATCGGTACAGAATAGAATATCATTGATGTTGACAATAATCAAATCATCTTTGAAATGAACTATTTGACCTTCCATACTAATAAACATTGGTACATCTTTAACTTTGACTTGTCATTTAGAGTCAATCAATTTTTATCAAGAACTTATTGTTAAGGATTGACTACCGTATTTGTAATATGATAAAGCAATATTATCTGAAGAAAAACTACTAGCAAGTCTTAACAAATTAAAATCTACAAAATTCGTATGAATGAAGGATTCGATCCAGATGTCGGTTCAAATTCTCCGATTTTGTTCATATTTAATACATGACAATAACTAATTGTCACAATTTCACCATCAAATATTATACATTACATTAAATCAGTATTAAAATCTTCAATATTCATGAAAATTGATATGATCATCAGCGGTATTATAATACTATAAAAACTATCGAAGATTTCTATTTTTAGTTCTAACAGTTAAATAATCTTAAGTAGAAGTACATCGTAAGAATGATGACAGAAAACAACTGAAATGATCATAGAATATATATCATCAGCATATTCAATTCTATTGGATTATTTGACTAAAAGTTAAATACAGAAAGAAACGAATTTCACTTGACAAACTTTCAGACGTTCTAATTAATACGGATATGGTAGAATACATTCAATATCTCAATCTGCCTTCACCTAGCCAAAAGAAAATTGTTTAATGAAAGATTACTTCATATACATTTTTACGCGTGACACAAAAAATTACTCAAACATATGCAGGTTTTCAACTGAAACTTTTTTTGCAAAATTTTGCTATGAGACATGTTATTTTTGACTCTAATTTGTTGCCATTTATTACTCGAAAAGTTTCCTTGAAATTGGATAATCTATCTAAGCTTGTGGTATTCAATATAATTATTTGATTAAATAAACAAGAAAAGACTTATGTTCCTATGAATAAATGACAGAATTCGGACTGATGTTAATCAAAATCATTGAGATTCGAATAATCTATGCGCAAATCAATTTGATTATTATATTTCAACGAAAATTTCCTAGTAATAAACGGCAGTGAATTAAAGTTAAAAATAAAACTCATTCAAAAAAAAATGTTACAGTGTCTTGCATCACTAACTAAGAATATAATAGGGTGTGGGTGTGGGGTGTGGGTGTGGGTGTGGGTGTGGGTGTGGGTGTGGGTGTGGGTGTGGATGTGAGTGTGGGTATGGGGTGTGGGTGTGGGTGTGGGGTGTGGGTATGGGTGTGTGGGTGTGGGTGTGTGTATGTGTGTGTGGGTGTCGGTGTGGGTGTGGGTATGGGTGTGTGGGTGTCGGTGTGGGTGTGGATGTGGGTATGTGTGTCGGTGTGAGTGTGGGTGTGGATGTAGGTGTGTGGGTGTCGGTGTGGGTGTGGGTGTGGATGTGGGTGTGAGTGTGGTGAGGGTTTCGAGAAAGAATATACCGTATCCACACAAACATCCCACACTCTTTATTAAAATTGATGGAAACCGATCAATCTGATATTACAAGGTAGCAATTATAATCTATTTCAGATTAAAATCTGAGTACTATATAAACAATCGGCTATAATCGATTGTAAATCTTTCAGTCGGATATTACACGATTTTGATTTGAATCGATTTTTCGTTGAAGTCTGTTTATAATTCTCACAATCGATTGAAAATCTAATAATTTGATTTTCAAGATTTGAGATTTCAATCAATTAGCATGATTATAATCGATTATTGATTAAAATTTGATTATGAATTTGATAATCAATTTTAATATGCAAAACATTTTTCTTGAATCGGTTGAAGGATTAAAATCTGTTTTAATCGGATTATTTTAGAAGAACGTCGACCTTTCGCTAGAAAATCCGATTAGCACGGCTACAATCAAAAATAATCTGGATTTCTGTTAGAAGATTTTTCACTGGGTCTCTCTTAATTCAAAATCACAAGTAAGAAAATTTTATGCGACTGTCCTGTTTTTGAAGTTGTTTTTCAGCAGTTGACGAAATTTTGTTGTCGCCGAGACCCAAATACGTGAGTGTCTGTGAATAAAGGAGAAGAAAGATGTGGAAGAGACGAAGAGGAAATAAGGGTCACCTCGTTATATTGTAAGGCATCAGCGAGATGTTCGGACCCAGCAGCTCCGATTTGATTGCTGTTAAGGTTCAGCCCGGTGAGTGTCTGTGAATAGAGGGAAAGCTAGTTACGAGAGAGATGAAGGGGAAATGAGGGTCACCTTGTTATTTCGCAACGCGTCAGCGAGATATTGGGCCCCGGCATCTCCGATTTGATTTCTCCTAAGGTCCAGTCCGGTGAGTGTCTGTGAATAGAGATGAAGATAGATATGAGAGAGGTGAAGAGGAACTGAGGATCACCTTGTTATGTCGTAAAGCATCAGCGAGATGTTGGACACCAGCATCTCCGATCTGATCGTTCTCAAGATCCAACAACGTGAGTGTCTGTGAATAGAGGGGAAGATAGACATGAGAGAGATGAAGAGAAAATGAGGGTCACCTTGTTATTTCGTAAGGCAACAGCGAGATGTTCGGACCCAGCATCTCCGATTTGATTGCTGCCAATGTACAGCCAGGTGAGTGTCTATGAATAGACAAGAAGATAGATATGAGAGAGATGAAGAGAAAATGAGGATCACCTTGTTATTTCGTAAAGCATCAGCGAGATATTGGGCACCGGCACCTCCGATTTGATTGTTGAAAAGGTACAGCTTGCTGAGTGCCTGTGAATACAGAGGAAGAAAGATATGGAAGATATGTAGAGGAAATGAGGGTCACCTTGTTATGTCGTAAAGCATCAGCGAGATATTGAGCCCCAGCATCTCCAATTTGATTGTGGTTAAGGAACAGCTGGGTGAGTATCTGTGAATAGAGTAGAAGATAAATACAACAGAGATGACGAGGAAATGATGGTCACCTGGTTATCTCTTAAGGAATTAGTGAAATCTTGTGATGACTTCATTTTCGGGAATTTTTTAAAGGTTTTCTAATACTTTCAAACATTTTTCGAGGTTTTTCAGAACATTTTCAGAGCTTTTTCATATTGTGTTGAAACTATTTAGTATTTTTCGAGATATTTTAGACTTTTTCGAAGTTCTGGAGAAAATCGTGAAACTTCAAAGAATTTATAAAAATTCTTAGGAATTTTCTAGGTTCTTGAAAAATTCTACATATTCCTAGGAATCTTTTGTAGTTTCTAGAGTATTTCTTAGTATTCTTAGGAATTCTCAAGACTATTTTTTAACTATTTCTAGAAATCTTTTAGTAATGTAGAAGTCGAAAACTCGGTTCGACTCGAAGTTTCAACTATTCCACTTTCAGCCAGGGTAACTCCTGGAATGCTACCCACTAAGGTGCCCTCCTGAGATGCTACAGTCTCAGGTGGCTTCCTAAAATGCTACATCTTCAAGTGCCTTCCTAAAATGCTGCAGATTCAGGTGACCTCCTAAA
>CAJNOL010004863.1:820-13555 GCA_905250125.1 Rotaria sordida
TAGTTTCGCCATTATTGTACATCGTTCGTACGTATTTTTTCCTAACTGTGATACACCATTGAAAGTATGGCAGACAAAACTTTGGTCTGCAAAATAAATGGCATCACCCCAACATACATGTGAGGGCGTATCTGTGCGTGAATACTCTTTTTTTAACCCGTCTTGAACAATCTAGCATAGACTACAACTTTGAGACATGCAATCACCATTGTTACATTTGGCTGAAGTACCGTGCCATCCAATACATTCTTCTGTTGCAAATTTTGCGTTAGAACGTACAAATTGTTGATAACGCGATTCAAGTGATGGATTGTTAATCTTATGAATTGAATTGACTCGTATTTGAGATCTAAATCCATTCGGCCATCCATCCAAAAACTTGTGGGATGTGGGGATGTGGGTGTGGGTGGACGTGTGCGTGTGCGTATGTGGGTGTGGATGTGAGTATTCTCATTATGCACACCCACACCCACACCTATACCCACACCCTAAGAGTTCAAAAGAACAGGCAGGTTGATGAGCTGAAGTTCTCTACTTTTATGTTTTTTTAATGAGAGTTGAAGAATTTGAACTGTCGCTTTTGTCTCGTTGCTATTTTTGTTTTTTCGTTTTCATGTTTATCATCGAGCTTTTTCTTTTATTTTTTTTCTTGTATAAATTTTGAAGTTGTATAATTGATATTTTTCTATTTTCGGACCAAAACTAATTATATTAATAATATATTTACTAAATATTGAATTTCACAGTTCATTTAGCTCGGTTTGAGGGTTGGATGTGGGGTGGATATGCGGGCTGCGAACGTGAAAAGAGAACAAAATTGACACCCACACTCTTGCGGCATATTTTTTTCTGTGATCACCATTTTGTGAAACATGCACATACACATTCAACAGTGCTGATTCGGAAGAAGTAGCACGTAGTCGGAGTATTGACTTAAAATCAAGGCTGCTTCTTCCTACCTATTTCATTTTTCAGTCAATTGAAACCTTTTAAATGAAATTGAAGTAAACACAGTAACCAATTTCATTTCTTTGCTAAAAGAACGACACTTACTTTTTCTTTTTTATCTCAACTCTCTACAGCAATCTTCATACACCAGCGAGAAAAAAAAATCATTTTTACATAAGATGCCTGTCTTTTTTTTCAGAGTGTTACTAGGACACTGAAAAAAACAGAAATCTTGTGACATAGTTGCTTTGTTCATTCAGAGTTTTATGATATGACTTTTCCAGTAGAAATGTACTGATACTTCTGAACGTAGAAGATTTGAAAGAGCGACTTCCATATTACTTTGTCGTCACATTTGATTAGACACCTTCTGGTGATTGATAAGATTTGTGAAATTCATTTTTGATATTTTTGCTGTTCAACTGAAATCATCCTACTTCAAAGATCTTTCTCTCTTTCGCACTGTCACTAACAAGTAGGTCTATTACAATAGGTATACGTCTTATGAGGAAAACAATGAAATAACTAGATTTATCGTTCAAGCCATCAGTGCTTGGGGACGAAAAAGTTTCTCATTCGAATTAAAAGGCGGAAGTTCCAAAAAATATCCATCATCGTCTAAAGTCTACCTTCTGGCGTGGGTCTCCTCTAGTCAAAAACACTTAGGCTCATCATTCTCACATCCTCTTGCTCTGTTCGATCTGTGAAGCTCATTTATTTCTGTCCCATTGTCTTTTACTTCCTTAACTAAGAAGAAGTATTTTCTCGTCAGTCGCCAGAGTGAGTGTGAGCTTGGGTATGATGTACTGTGGCTGTGCATCTTTTCTTCACTCACCCAACCATCTTGAATATAGCCTAGTAGCATGTTTGATCTGTAATCAACATTCTATGTAAAACACACATACACAATTAACAGTGTTGATTCGAAAGAAGCAACACGTAGTCGGAGTATGGGCACTTAAAATCAAGGCTGCTTCTTCCTACCTACTTCATTTTACAGTTGATTGAAACCTTTCAAATGATATTGAAGTAAACAAAGCAACTACTCTCATTTGTTTGGTGAATGAACAACATTTACTTTTTCTTTTCCATCTCAACTCTCTACAGCAATTTTCATATACCAGGTAGAAAAAGAAATTCATTTTCACATAAGATGTTTGTCTTTCTTTTCAGAATGTTACTAAAACACAAAAAAAAACAGAAGTTGTGTTGCTTAGTTGTTTTTTTTCTTCCGAATTCAATGACATAATTGTTTGAGTAGAGAGATGGTTGATGCATTTGCTTTTAAGGGTATTTAAAAGAGTGATTCGCATTTGTTTCTTCGTTGAACTTGATCAGAAAGCTTGTTGTAATTGGTAAGATTTGAGAAATTCATTTCGACGGTCTCGCTTTTCCATTGAAATCATCAAACTTCATACATAGTTTGATATTTTCCTTGTTTACACAGTTTCTAACAAGTAGATTTTTGAAATAGGTTTTGTGGGCTATGAAGAAAAACAATGAAACAAGCAGACTTATTGTTAAATATATCTGTGTTTGAGGCAGAAAAAATTTCTCGTTTGAATTAACAAAAATAAACTCGAAGAATTCATCCGTCGTCGATCGTTTTCTATCTTTCCTAATTTACAATCAAAGACTTCATGAGTATTCGTTCAAATCCGTTCAAATAGATAAAAGAAATGATGATTTTTTTGTGTGTGAATGTTTATGTAATATCTTAGATATTGGATAGACTAAAACATATTCGATGACTCACAAGAGTAAATAAAAACATATTTTATCGAATGTTTTCCAGAATGAACAAACTTGACTGAACATCTGATGATTTTGTTTTTTGTTGAAGATCTCATCACCAAAATGCACTACAAATATCGAAATTACCAACTTGAACAGCTTGTCGCTAACTTGGACCAAAATACAGAATTGGAATTGAAACGCAAAAAGTTAACTGCTCAAGACATGGAAATTTTAGCCAAACCACTGCGAAAGAATAAAGTAAGTAATGTTTTGTTCATTAATCAAGTTTTTGTGGTTAGCTGAAGGTTTTGCCTACCTACTCTTATCATCCTACCATGAGAATCAACCACTTGTTTGGTAGACGATGAAGTAAGCACTCTTGAGACGTAAAATGGAGAGGAGTGTGAGATGTCTAATTTAAAGTTGTTCTATATCTATTCGGTTCTGTATTGAATGCAATTTTTGATATGCATCTTTTCTTCAGCTTTACAGAAGCAACTCATACTACGTGAAATTCCACATTGTCATACTTAGACGTATTCTTTGTAGTTTTTTTTTAATCTCATACTGTTTTTTACGGTGCTGTCTGTTTCTCTGAAAGTTGTACTGGACTTTGCCAAAATGCTCTTTCAGACCTGTCTGGAGCCCAGAAGAAATTCGTTTTATATAAATTCAATAACTTCATACAAACTATCAACATACAGTAGTAGCCAAAAATACATACCAGTAGCTTGCATCGTAGCCATTATCCATTTTCAATGTCTGAAAACTATTGTGTATATCCAGTACTTAAAAAGTTGGTAGGTCAGACGAGGCTCATTCAAGTTGTTTGACTAGGTATCCAGTTAAGATTGATGGTGTATCATTTTGAACTGAGTTATAAGAATTTTGAAGGAAAGAGCTGTGTGTCAGTCGATCCACATGATGTAGTCCTGTGTCATAGCTCTGTATATCATAAATTCAGTTCAAACTTACCAAACTGGTAAAGAAACTAAAACAATTTTTGTATTATCACTCGTACACAACAGAGATGTGTACCACCTCTTACGACACACAGGGCTCATTTTTGAGTGAACACTCTTTTTTCATCTCTTTTATTTAATCACCAAGAGAGGGGAAGGTGAGTATTAACATGCATCGCACTCAAAACAGTTTTGATTTGTGTTTACTTCAATAAGTTTCACTTTGAATTTGATACTAAAAGTAATCGAATAATTCAGGTTTGAGTAACGTTTCACTTTCACTTCAGTTACTTTCTTCGAGGATGTTTGGGCTCGAATTCAACTCAATTGCAGTTCTTCTACTAGAATGGGGTTGGATAGAACTGAAAATGACTTGAATAGGAATTGGAAAGTTCTGGGAAGAAAATAACATAAGCAGAGGTGATTCTAAGCTCAAACTTGAATTATTCAATCACTGTTAGTACTGAATCTAAACTAAACTTCCGAAGCATTTCGGTTTCAGTATGGTGTATATCTAGCTGTACTTAAATCATTCAAACTGTTTAACTTCATTATTAGGAATTTTCAAAGAAAGAAAGTACATAAAATACTGAAGTTCTAAAATAAACGATTGACATCCAAGAGCGTCTGACAAGTTTGGTTAAAATCTATAAAAAAAAGTCTGCAGATTGATTGATTTTTCTAATTTTGTAATGACGTTTAGCTGTACAACTTTGCATTAATGCATCCTTGTAGTTTCAATTATTTACGTAATTTATTTTCATCATATAAAATAGTAATAAATTCTTGCACGAGATAACAAATTACAACGAAGAAATCATAATCGTAAAATTTTTTTATTAGACTATAACTTAAATTAAAACAAGTCTTTGACTCATATCAGTGCTGTTTCATATTGTCAAAAAATGCAGAATGGTTACTAAAGCAAGAAAAGAAATGCTGTCCATGGAGTCAAAAACATGAAAAAAAAGTGACATACCGAATGGTAAAACGGACAAAAAGATTGATATTCTCCGAATTCATCGATGAAAGGCAAGATTTTAATTAAGCAAATGTAGTAAATTTTACTTTTAAACAAAAGCATGCAATGAGATTGATGACTCTGTTTATTTTCATCAATGAATTCGAAATATGCCAATTTTTTAAAATACATTTCATCATTTTCATGGTAGCTTTTTTAGTTTTTGACTCGGTGAACGTAAAATGATGAGATAAAATAAAGTATAGAATGAAAATATAGACAGTCTGTAATACTTACAAATATGGGTAAGGACACCTACATTTGACAATCAACTTTTGCAAATAGCACGGTTGCAAAATTTATCATCCAATTGTTTTCAATCTAAAAAACAATCATCTGTTATTCACTGTAGATCCCGCTATGTTCAATAGACACTCGATTCAATCATTTTTTCGCTGAAATCGAATGAATTCGTTAATGAATTCATTCCTTCTGCGACAGCGTTTTATTATTATTATTATATTTCATATTCCTTTGTTAAATTTACAAATTAAATTATAAACAATGATGATTAGAACTTATCGGCATAACAAATCGATCTTGCTCGAAATTTCGAAAATCACATTATGATGAATTTAGTATTTAAAGTCACATTAAAATTCAATTTATGCAAATATAACTAGAAAATAATCCAAGAAGAGAACGAAAACTCCATCAGTGTATGGATGACATGTCACAGGCAAAATTAAATTTTAAGGCAGAATTCGTTTTAAATTAGGCGTAAAGCCTAGAAATAGTTTTCTTTTGTTGAAAGATAAATGTTAACTATCACTTGCATAAAGAAAAACGGTGTATATCTATTTTATATTACTAAAAAGATTATCTCTTTTTACTTAATTCAGAAGTTATGTAGCATCAATAACTTGTGCATTAATTTCATTAAATGGTTTTCGAAAATATTTTCAAGAACAAGTGAAGCAGTTTTTTTAATTTTTCAATATCTCGAGAAAGCAACTTTCAATATATGATAGACAATATATGAGTTAAAAGGTTCTTCATTTTCTAAGATCTCAAAATGGATGAACGAAATTTAACAATATAATATATTTATACTTTGCATACGATACGTGAAACGCGTTAAATGGAAATATCAATAGATACTGACGAACAATACGGTTCAAACTGCATAATCTTCATGATCCTTTTTTTTCTTTGTTTTTTGGTCGGGTAGACATTGACAAAATGTATTTGTATTGAATATAGTGGCGAACTCTACGATTTTCCAAACTTAGCTAAACTCCAGTTTCAATTGTACATAACTTTCTATAAATATATAAGATCAATTTTTTATTTTCAGGTTTTGTGGAATTCACATATATTTTTGAACAAAGTAGGGAGTGTAAGTTTTTAATTTTAAGGTTTCTCCAGCTTCCTTCCGCCCCCTCTTCAGGTTACAGACTTTATCAATCGAAAATAGCAGATTTTGCAAAATAATGAATATCATTATTTGTAAGTTGACTAATATATATGATAGTGCGTAATATTTACTGTAGATATCATGAATATATAAAACAGACTTATTTGCCAATTATTTCAATGATTATAATAATAAGCATGTTAAATTAAGAAAAACGAATTTAAAAAAAAATAATGAACGATTAGCAACAATGCAAACAAAAAATAGGGCGTCCATAGAAAAACGTTTTAAAAAGTTCTATTCGTAATGTAGAAATTGAAGAAGTTTTTACTTCTGATTGTTCTGCAAAACAATTATAGTTTAAGAGAGATTTTTCATTTTACGTTTGTTGTATTAGTTGAATGAGGCTAGAGAACATGTGTGAGTTCCACATTTCAATCCAAAAGGGGCTGTGTTAACAAACTTTTTCGTTTTTTTAAATCTTTAATTCTGGTGATAACTCTGTTTAATTTTGCCTAAACATTAATTATGGCTGACATTTTTTTGCATGGACTTCCAATTTATTTGATTATTTACTACAAAGTTTATAGAAACTTAAGAGAGGGTCCGCGAGACGACCACCCTAGGTCGCCGGGGAAACATTTTTTTTCGATTTTATTTTCTTAAATAATAGGCCTAGGTAAACTATAGTTAAATCACAAATATTAGCACATTTGTTTTTATCTATGAAAAACGCGAGCTAAAACAAGTTTAAGGGAGTCTATTTTGACCCTAAAAAGCCGCTAAAAATGGGTGTGCTCAGTATTTTGACATTTTCTTATGAATGGTTTGACCGTTTGAGATCAGACACTTCTCATTAGATAGGGAATAGTATAGGCTGCAAATTTATTCAACTTCGATGATTCATATCTGTGCCGATATATGCGTCACGGTACGCTGCTCTTCTTCTTTCCTTTCCTTCATTCTCCCATTGTTCTGCGTGTCATCTCTCTCCCATTGTTCTGGGTGTTATCTCTCTCCTTTGTTTCTGTATCATATATAAGTGTGTGTTGAATGTGCAATAGACACATTCTGGAGATGTGAAGTAGCTAATAAACATCATTGCCGAGTAGCGGCTAGCTACTCCTTCAGTCTGTCATAACATCTCTCTTCCTCATTTTATCGTTACAATATCTAAGATAAAAGAAATGCTATAGATCAAAAATCTTCCAGATCTCAAGAAATCCTACATTCTGGGATAGCAGTATTTTGGGCTTTTATTGAATGGTGCAAGCGGTGCCAAACTTCTTTTTTTACCAGACATAGATCTTGTCAAGATACATCTTCGGAAATTAAATTATCAAGACAAAAAAGCTGGGAGACAAAATTAGCATGGACCACACTGTACCCTACCCTACCTAGTCATCGAGGGTCCTACCTCACAAAGTCATACAGTTTCTATAGAAATCACAGAAATGGACTTCTGATTCGTGTTCAGCTTGGAAAATTGACTGAGATAGGATATATTAAATCGCTGCCTTACTTGTACCAAGCGTGTCCAAGATCATGGGCCCACCTCATAGATATATGCCACGGAGTTTTGATAATAATTCGCCAATATTAACAGCTATCGAGTTCGGGTTTTTACCATCCAATAGCCCTCCTCGAAAGCTACAAAACTATATATTTTCCAAGCTTAAAACTCTTCATCACCTGCGCCATACCGAGACACATTTGTCCTGAAACACGATTTGATGCATTTTTGCCCTCTGTTTAACCCATTTTTCGTTACAAAACAAAACTTTAAGTAAATAACAATATCGTATTCGGAATCAGCGTTAAAAACTGAGTCGATCCATCTATGTTTTAAGATTTCTGAGAAACAATTTTTTCCTATGAAAAATTGACACTGTACTCACTTAGAGAAGTTCGGCTATTTCATTCCACATGATCAATAGCACTTTTAAGAGAAATCTTTTTTTCATGAACCTTGAAGGGGAGTACTGAGCCTGGGTGTGGGTGTGGGTGTGGATGTGTGAATCTCTACCCACACCCACACTCACACCTTCTATCGAATGAATACCTTGGGAGCTCAATTTGATAAACCCTTCCTTTCAGAAACGGTCAATCCCAGGTTCGATGCCTAGATTTCTCCTAAGACCTGAAGAGACTCGCCTAGGAGTACTTTCCAAGTCCAACATATAACTTCCCGACTGCATCTAAATCAGATCTATCGAATGGACACCATTTGAGGTTGATTCGATGCTCCCCTTCCCAGAGAAACGTCTAATCTAGGACCCAATTATTCAGTTTTTCAATAAAACTCGAACCGATTCGCCCAGAAGTGCTTTCCAACAGAGACATATGACTTTCCAAATAGATCTCAACGAGATCTATCGAATGGACACCCTTAAAACTTCATTGGATCCTTTCCTTCTGATAAAAATGCCTGATCCAGTGCCCAATTGTTCAGTTTTTCAAGAAAACCTGAACCGATTTGTCCCGAATTCCTTTCCAATAGAGATATAAAACTTTCCAAATAGATCTCAACAAGATCTATCGAATGGACACGATTAGAACTTGATTCAATCCTTTCCTTCTGAGGAAAAGGCCAGATCCTGGGTTCAATCGTTCCACTTTTCAATAAATGCCGTAGCGAATCGCCGTAGAGTTATCTGCAACTCTAATACATTACTTTCCCAATGGAATCTGACGCGCTCTACCGATTTGATACGTTTTAAGCAGAATCAGATGGTGCTGGGCCAAGAAAATCTGCAAAAAACTCGGGATACCCTAGGCTTTTCTGTAAAACCTTACAGGATTCGTTCGAAAGCACTTTCCAACAACTAGATGAAAGTTTTGAAGTGGATCGTGAGGAGCTCTACCGATGGAGTACCTTTTTAGTCGGTTCTAATAGGCTTGGCTTTTGGAAACACCCGATTCAAAGTCACCAATTCAGTTTTTCGTGGAAAGAGCCTGTCGCAATCCGGCCAACCATTGGTTCCAACTACATGGTTGATTTTTTACTGATAGAACTCGACGAGCTCTATGTAAAAGACACTTCGATGATCTGATTCGTGTATCCGGTGCCACCGAAATCCACTAATTTCCGCCTACTTAGTAAATTTTTCACATTGAAGCCGGTGTGCTTCTTTGAGAATCACTCTTACAGCGGGTGACAAAACTGTGCAGAGAAATATCAGCAATCTCTTTCGAATAGACGGCTCGTTCATCCAATTCGGGTATCCGCCGCTCTCCCCCAAAGAAAAATGTTACTTTTTGCATCGTTGATCGAGATGCTTCAGGAAATCGGCGCGGATGCTTCCAGATTCACGTAGCTTCTTTTGTTTTCTTTTAATTCATACAGAGGAAAAAATTAATAACCATCGAATTCGGTTGCAAAAATAATCCAATGAAACTTTTTCTTCCCTTCGACATAAGATGCTGCGCGGTGAGTTATTTTTCTTCTCGTTGTCTTCTTATCCCGCATGATAAATTAATTTTCTTTTCGTTCGGTTGATATCTAGCACGATAAACTGTTTTTTTCCTTCTGTTGATATCGTGCCGTAGTTCTCTCTGGCTACCGATTTGCTTCAGTTCTTCTCGAATTAAAACCCTTCAGTCCATTCTATTACAGCTGCTCAGTGGCCGGCATGTGCTCTTTCTATTGATTGTATATTTTGCGAGGCATGAAACATATGGTCGGGAGGCAACTACGTATGCCATCAACCCTTAGGAGATTCACCCAGGTATCCATTCGATTGAATTCTTTGGGTTCTCGCTCGAACCATCAATCGTGTACTTTGAATGAAGGATAGAGTGAATCGTGACAGGTTCTGCCACGAAAAAGCTAATTTCTCACAGGAAATAACATGTTTTCAAAAGACAGAGGCATCAAATTGAGCTCGAAAACTGTCCAATCAATAGAACACGTCGGGCTCTAATTCAGAAGTTCTACGAGAACGTTAGGAAGTCCTGCTAGGCGAATCCTGACAAGTTTTACGGAACAATCTAGAATTTTGGCTAGTTTTTACTGATTTCCTTTCCTCAGGAGCATCTGATTGTACTCAAAAGCTGCCAATTCGATAGATCTCATTTAGATCGCTTTAGAAGGTCATATGTCCCAGTTGGAATGTATTTCTCAGTAAATCCTTACGGCTTTTATTAAAAACTAAAAAATTGGACCCTGGATTAAACATTTGTCTGGGACGAGAAGCATTGAATCACGTTCTAAGGGTCACCATTCGATAGATCTGAGTGAGATCTATTATGAAAGTTATATATCTCAATTGGAAACTACTCCTAGACGAATCTGTTCGGGTTCTATTGAAAAACTGAAGAATTGGGCTCGGGATCTGGCATTTTTCTCAGAAGGAAAGCATTGAATCAAATTCTAAGGGTGTCCATTCGATAGATCTCGCTGAGATCTATCTTCAAAGTTATATATCTCACTTGGAAAGTACTTCTGGGCAAATCGGTTCGGGTTTTCTTGAAAAATTGAACAATTGGGCCCGGGATCTGGCATTTTTCTGGGAAGGGAAAGGATTGAATTAAGTTCTAATCGTGTCCATTCGATAGATCTCATTGGGATCTATTTGGAAAGTTATATATCTCTGTTGGAAAGGACTTCGAAACAAATCGGTTCAGGTTTTCTTGAAAAACTGAACAATTGGGCACCAGATCAGGCATTTTTATCCGAAGGAAAGGATCCAATGAAGTTTTAAGGGGATTCATTCGATAGAGCTCGTCGAGATCTACTTGGAAAATTGAATCATTTCGCTGGAAAGTGCGTCTGAGCGAATCGTGACAAGTATTATTAGAAAAACCTGGTTTTTGGTGCGGATTGAAGGTTTTGATGGCGAGAGGAGTATGGAATGGGGCACTACAGATATGCATTTGATAGAGCTCGTCAAGATCTACCTGGAAACTCAATGATTAAGTTGGAAAGCATTCCTGGACAAATCGTGACAAGGTTTTCAAGAATTGTCTGCATTTTACACGTTTTTTTGGCGATATTTGGGGATTTTCGCGGTTTGAGGAGGGAAGGAAGCTAGAGAAAAATGAACTATGTGGTTAGATAGAGCTCGTCGAGTTCTACTTGGAAACTTGTTAGACCATTTGGAAAGTTTTCTGAAGCGAATCCTCTTAGGAAATACTCGAATCCTGACCTAAGATGTCCTACGTCATTGGAGATACTCCGTCGAACACATATTCTGAGAAAAAATTAAAAAGATTTTTCATTTAAAAAAAAAGCCTGTTTTATGCGTAGTACATTGTGAAAATCATCGAAAATTTTATCGGAAACGAGGTGTCAACAGGAAATTCATGCTGTTTCTGAAAGATTTGAAGACTGGCTATCTTCGCATGCATTTATCTCAACTTCGAAATTTCTGACAAAAATTGACTTTTTTCAGGGGAGGAGGCCTTAACAAACTGTTTGCAGGATAAAAACACAGATAAACGATTTCTAAAATTTTATTCCACAACTTCCACATTCGAAAAACAATTGTAATTCATGAACAATGAATTAAAACTCGAAATGCTACAATACCCACCCGCTGCGCCCCTACGCGATACCGTTATTTATAAATAACATTTTTCGTCCAACAATAGCCATTGTTGCCTTTGTTTTCCTTGCAGCCAATACCAACGAAGTTTTTTTTGTATCATTCCACACTGTACAATAACGCCACCGATATTTTTTCGTTCTCCTATATGTATATGTATATATATAGAATAACACGAAAGAATAAAAATCAACTGCTGCGCATCATCTATCCATCTATGTTGAGTGTCTCTATTCTGAAAAAACTACCTACTTTTCACGATGCATTACGAAATAACACGGTGACCCTCATTCTCTCTTTATCTCTCTCATATACACATCTCCACTTTTTCACACAGACACTCACCACACTAAATCTCGGAGACAGTCAAATCGAAGACAAAGGAGCACAACATCTGGCTGATGCATTACGAAATAACACGGTGACCCTCATTCTCTCTTTATCTCTCACATATACACATCTCCACTTTTTCACACAGACACTCACCACACTACATCTCCAAGGTAATGAAATCGGACCTCTCGGAGCACAACATCTGGCTGATGCATTACGAAATAATACGGTGACCCTCATTCTCTCTTTATCTCTCTCATATACACATCTCCACTTTTCACACAGACACTCACCATACTATATCTCGGTGATATTTTCGGAGGCAATCAAATCGGAGACAAAGGAGCACAACATCTGGCTGATGCATTACGAAATAACACAGTGACCCTCATTCTCTCTTCATCTTTCTCATATACACATCTCCACTTTTTCACACAGACACTCACCACACTAAATCTCCAATTCAATCAAATCGGACCTCTCGGAGCACAACATCTGGCTGATGCATTACGAAATAACACGGTGACCCTCATTCTCTCTTCATCTCTCTCATATACACATCTCCACTTTTTCACACAGACACTCACCACACTAAATCTCCAATTCAATCAAATCGGACCTCTCGGAGCACAACATCTGGCTGATGCATTACGAAATAACACGGTGACCCTCATTCTCTCTTCATCTCTCTCATATACACATCTCTACTTTTTCACACAGACACTCACCACACTAGATCTCGAAGACAATCAAATCGGACCTCTCGGAGCACAACATCTGGGTCATGCATTACGAAATAACACGGTGACCCTCATTCTCTCTTCATCTCTC